>VDFB02214483.1:26681-39934 GCA_007258455.2 Sequoia sempervirens
CAATAATTTTATTTTTTATTTATTTTTAATAAGAATTCTTCTACAACATTTTTTTTTTAATTTTTTTTAAAAACATTGAAATTCCGTCCTTTCTCACACGTACGGATTTTGATAACTCAGAAAATTTTTTATAATAAAATACAGAATACAGAATTTAATAAAATATATTCAAAAGATATATATATATTTATAAACATCAAAATTTATACTTAAGAATACACTAACAGAAGGATTTACAGGCAGGGTATACAATCAAAATATAAACTTATTTATAAAATTTCAAACTTATTACTTGCAAAAGAAGTCATGTTTATTTATTTTTCTCTAATTTAAGCATAGTCAAGTTAGATAAATTTTTAATGAAAACCCATAATAAAATTTAAACAATCAGGTGGGAAAGACATATGTTTTCAAATCAATTGATTTTTCTCCATACGGTTTGCTATTACCTAAGATCTAAATTCCAAGGTTTTCATTAGCCTTCACAGAAGAATATATTTAACTAAATCTCAGCTCGATGTTTCTTTGCAAAACAGATTCATTCAAGGCATAATATTCTATTTCTTTTGCAGATTCAGAGAAATCAAAGGTGGAGAAAGAAACCTGGAATCCTGTGCTTATTTAAAATTTGATGATGTTTGGTTGTTTTCCGATGGCCATGAGCTCCTCCTTCCTACTTCAAATCTTCTCTCCAGAAAATCGTGCTCAAAACTCGAATCCAAATCCTTAATCTCATGACTCATTTCAAAGTATTCCCCCAAAACAAGAGAATCCAAAATCCTTTTTTTGAAACCTCCTCCAAATTCAAAGATGCATAACCCTTATTTTTCAATTTCTGTCTTCATAAAATCTCTGTGTGTGAAAAGCTCCCCAAAATTTCTAATTAAATAAAAGATATTCCAATTTTTCAAAAAGCTCACAAAAATCCAGAATAAAAGAATTTAATTCTTTAAAAGTAAGCTTTTTCAGTTAGATATCAAATCACATTTGCTCATTCATCTTTTTCATATTTTTATTTATTTATTTTTTCTATTCTTCAATACTTTTTGTTTTAATCAGCTTTTGCAAGCTTTACTTGCAAGGCACATTATCTAATTAATTTAAATAATTTATTCTAACAATTATCCTCAACAAAATAATTAATTAAAATAATAAACATAATTTAATATTTAATTAACATTTAATAAACTCATGACTTTTTCTAAAAATAAATTAAATAATTAAATATTTAAATACAATTTAATCTAACATTTTAATAACAATATTATCCTTATTTAATTAATTCAATCACAACATATAAAATACCATTAGAAACTCTTGTCCCATCTTCCTCTTCCTATTCCTTAGCCAAACTACCTGCACATCCCAGGTGAGAATGGAAGTACTACATCTTCAGAGCCCCCATCTCAGAGATATCTGGTAACCTCTAACAACTTCCGGCCCCTCATGTAAGCCAATGCAGAATCATTGCCTCTCGTAGAGACGAGACAACAATCTTTCCATTCAGGCCTTCTCGTCTCATCCCAAGTCTATACAAGCCCTTGTGTCCATGAGTGAGGAAAAATTAATCTTGTTAAGTGTTTTATGCAACCTAAGTCTCTAATAGTTTATTATGTTATCACTGAATTAACTAACTTGCAAAGAGTTTCCCTGACACCACTTTGTGTGTCGGCCCTCCTTGCAAGCCACTCCTCTAAGACAACATGTGGAGTACATCCACACCCAAGGGTACATAGGTCCGACCTAAGGAGAATGACTCCCTATACATGACATAAAGTCCACACTTCCCATTCACAAAAAAAAATTGGGTCAAAACTAGTTAAGATTAGACGCACTACCCAAGGACACCAAAGGTTGACTATCATAATGACAACCCATACCAATAAATGAACCCCTATCTGGAAGACTTCAAAACATTTACTCTATTTTCACAACATCGAGAATGAACAAATCAACACTAAAAAGCACTTCAGGCAATTAAATCAAGTAAGGTTAGGATTTCCTAAATCCAATCAACTCAATCTACGATGCTAACATTTATCCAAAAATCACCTAAGATTTATTACACGACATTGAGGAATTTTTTAAAAAAAATAATTTAAGTTTCTCAATCATATACAATACTCAAAACAATTTGATGATTAAAATAAATCAATCTTTATTTCAATTACACTAAAAATAACCAACTTAACTATATTTGAATACACATATATATTAAATATATATAAAAATATATATACATCTAGTGTATATACACATTTCAATATATATATTTAATTATTTTAATAAACCATTTAAATATAACTAATTTAAACTCAAATAATTAATTTATTTAAAAATACATAATGCATTTATGCATTATATATATATATGCATGCAATATATACATACTATATATATACATAATATATATATATATTATATATAAAAATAATTAATTACAAAATAATTATTTAAATATTAAAATAATATATATATATATATCCACATAATATATATATATATATATTATATTATATATATATATATATATTATATTATATATATATATATATTATATATATATATATATTATATTATATATATTATATTATATATAGTATTATATATATTATTATATTATATATAGTATTATGTATGTGTAGGTGGCACTACTCCACATAGCACCTCCCATGTGGGGCGTTGTGGGAGCAACCCTCCCATGGGCACTATGGGGGGTGCAGGACTACGCCCTCCCCTCCACAGTAATATTTTATTTTATTAAAATTCTTTTTTATAAAAACAGAAATTCTCAAAAATAAGAGCATACCTTGAAGGGAAAAATTTCTGTATAATTTTTTTCAAAACCTAAATTTTTTTCCCAAAACAAACAAAATAAAATATATATTTATAAATTATATCTGAACAAAATTTTCATTTCATTTTCATTTCCAGTCATATTGTGCAAATGAACAACAAAATTTTGCAATAAAATTAGTAAAATGACAATACAACAAATGGTTTAAATTTCAGTTTGATATGAAGATTTTCTTTTGGTTTTCTTTCAATTTCTCATTATGTAATTTTTGTTTTGTTTTCTTTTCCTGAATCCAACAGAAGTTTGCAAGTTTTGAAACCATTTCACATGGGTTTTCATTGAATCTAAATAGCATTTTAAAGATTTTCAAATAGCATAAACAAGATTTGAAACTTATTTCAAAATGGAAAACAAAAAACACAAAGAGGGAACCTATTTCTTTTTCTCCCAAGCTTGAAGAACTCAAATGGAGATTCCAAATCTTTTCTTCAAAATCCAAATCCAACCACAACAAAACTCTCCACCAAAATTCAAAATTGCCAATAATGTGAAATGAAAAATGCTCAAATAGAGTTTTCCCCAAATTTTTGGTCAAACCCCTAAAATATCCCACCCACTAAATTTATTGAACATTTGGAGGATATTTCCATTTTTAAAATTTAAAATCAATTTAATTTCCAAATGGAATATCATGCACTTAAAATAAATTTCTTTTTGCAAAAAGAATTCAAAATTTTATAAGGGAATTCTTTTTCAAATTTATTTCCAAAAAGTGAAATTTAAAGCATAACTCTATTTTTCTAATTTAAATCAAAATATCCCATTATGCCAAACAACTAATTTGATTTAATTTATCCCCATTACTTAGTTAGTCAATAAAATATATCCAATTCAAGATTAGGTTATTTTATTAATTAAATTATATTAATTAATAAATAACTACTTTTCTCACATTACAAATAGATACAATCAATCATCATTTTTAACTTCAAAAGCCATTTAATAACCTTTATAAAATGAAATTAAATAAATAACCAAAGAGGAAAGAACCAAATTAAAACTGCAAAACCCAATGACAAACTATGACTAGGGTGACGACTTGGCACAAAACCCTAGCTACTATCTCCCAATCAATTACCATTGGCCAATAGACATGCTCTAACTTATGAAATTAGGTGGAGTCGATGTCCTATACCTGTCAACTTGTGAGCAAAGAGCATATCAAACATGCAAATATATATATATATATATAATAATAAAACATACTATGAAGCGGAAATCTCAAAATCGTAGGGCGCTCCCAAGCGAGTGATACAATCCCGTCCCCTTCACCAATACAGACTTTAAAACTAATGAGTCTAACAACAACAATATAATTAAAGCATAAGGAATTTTTAATTAAACATTGGCTACACTAATTCAAAACATGCCATAATGATAACATCTAAATAAAACACCATCACATCAAAATATAATGTTTACATCACTTAACAGATAGCGGTCAAAAGTAACCAAGTATCAAAGTCAAAGTGCTAACAGAAGTGAAGCATACATAAAAAAAAAAAAAAACTGATAGATCAAAAGAGAAAAATGGAGGGGAGCTACACATCATATCTTTCATCTTGAGATGGTCTGGATCCTTTACCCATCCTTTAACTGGTGAAATATGGAACCAAGTCCCTCCCATTATACGCTGGTGCTTATGGAAAGAGAGGAACAATAGGATCTTTAGGAACACTGAGATGAACCCAAAAGAGGTGTTTGGTATTGGAGCTCAACTAATTGTGGAAAATATCTTGCTCTTCGAAGGGAAAACCACTGACAAAGGACCTACTGAGACGGAAATAAGCATAGCTAAAGCTTGGCACCAGAACTTAGATGCCAATTCTTCTTATAACTCTAGGATTCTTGCTTGGAGAACCACTATTTGGAAACCCCCTGACAGAGGTTGGTTTAAAGTTAATTTTGATGGGGCTACTAAGGGAAAACCGAGCAAATCAAGTATAGGAGTAGTGATCAAGGATCACAGAGGGAAGTTTGTTGCTGGTTATGCTAGGTGGATTGGTATTCATTCTTCCATGATAGCAGAAGCTAGAGCACTATTTAAGGGCTTACAGATAGTTGTCTCCTTAGGGATTGAGAACCTCCATATTGAAGGTGACTCTAAGTCCATTATTGATGCTATTAATTTTGATAGACTGTTGGGGTGGACTACTAAATACATTATCCTAGACATTAAATTCCTCGTGTCTAAGACAATATTAAAAGTGGTCAGTCATATTTACAAAGAAGGGAACCAAGTTGTTGATGCTTTAGCCAATTATGGCACACACTAGAAATTGTTCAAATGCTGGTGTGATCAAATTAACCTTCCTCCTAGAATTCAGAGTATTATAGTGAAGGAACAAAGCCCTTACTTGACCAATGATGAAAACTCAACATGTACCTAGCTAGATATTCAAGGGGTCCACATGCTTATCTATTGGGCTATGTGGTCTTATCGTTTTGATGAGATGGATGACAAGTTGTATAGATGGGATGGACAAAAAGTGGCATATTTCAAACTATGGGATGGAGCCCATTTTGGAAAAGGAAATCATGCTTTTCTATGACAAGTACCTGATGATTAATACTAAGCTGGACCATACCCTTCGCAATCTCCTTATGGGGATCCTATTAAGCTATCAAATCTTCAAGTTCTTATTTCTTGATTTTGATGCGACTTGTAATTATGAAATAAAGCTCCTTTTTGGCTTTTCTTTATCCTCTATTATGGTTTCACACCTTATAGCTTCTATTAGTGGTATTACTAAATTAGGCCCACCTCTAAAAGCTATCAACTTAGATGTTTCTAACTCTGGCCCCGCGGCTAATTTGCCTAGATTTCTGTGTTTCTTCTATGTGGAATGCAATCCTTTCCTACCTTTCATGTCCTATTTGCTTAGCCATTTGTGTGAGGAGATCCTCATTAATGCTTCTACAAAGATTGATTCTGGGAAATTATTAACTCCTACGCGTGACCTATCCTTAGGCTTGATTTCCAAATACTACCATTTATGGCTTAAATTCCTTGATGTGCGGGAAATTTTTCACCTTTCTATTATCTCTAACCTTCTATTTTTTCAGGGCTCCTAGTTATATTGTGTGCAGAGAGGTATCATGGGAGGTGATAGGGTATGGGTGAAGCTAGATAATTATAGAAAATTTCTCAAGGATCCGCTTGTCTGGCACATTTGTGTCAACAATGGCCTTGCTCCTCTGATGGAGAGGCTTGTGGGCCATGACCCTAATCTATCTACTTAGTTCATTAACTCTTGAAAGAATCAGCATGTGACTTTGGGTGGCATCTCTTTTACTGTGGATGAGGAAGTGATAGTGCTGGCGATGGGTCTCTGGAGCACTAGTATTAAGCATTTCAAACACTCAAAGACCCAAGACAACGAAAGTATGAACAATTTTTTTGTGGGGAATGAGATGTCAGTGTGCAACTAGTTGGGGTTTGAACGAGAGGCTCTCCATCAGCCATGGAACCAAGTGTGTCTTGCTTTGATGAAATATGTCACATTGGAAGGTAGGTACAAGACCTATTACTTCTACCATTTCCCTCTATTGAATCACCTCAGGCATAAAGTTTTATTAAGCTTTCTGACATTTTTTCTACTTATGGACCTCAAAAATTATGTTGAAAAATGTGTTGAGTCTGTTGCTCTGAATCCTAATGAACCTACTCCCCTACCACTCCACCAAGGTCTTATCCTAAGAATCTACCACTTTCATCTGGCTTTATACCCACCTAAACCCATTTCGGTCATCCGCATTGAAGAAATTGAGCCTCCCTCTATGACCAACTTATCTTGGGCTGAATCTAAAGGCCTTATTAGGAAAAATCACCTGGTCCCTATTGACTCTTAAAAACCCAAACCCATTGCTAAAAAGCTTAAGGGATATGAGGGAACTACCCAAACTAGTGTGATGGCTAGCCTGTGTGTTCTCAAGTCTACCCCTGCTAAGACTCCTAGTAAGCCCACCCTGAAAAAGAAAGGCAAGGAGGAGAAGGAGCCTTTGAGAAAAGGGAAAAATGTCATGAGAAAGGACTCATTGGGTGATACAGTGGTTGTGGAGACTATGGTTATTGGTTGTGATGCTATCATTCGATACTCTAGTAGGTTGGCTAAGAACAGGAAAAAAGTGCAAGTTAAAGATTTGGACATTGAAGAGGAGTTGTTTGACAACAAAGATAGCAGGGTTGAAGAGGTGTTAGAGGGTGAGGAGGGAGAGAAGGTCAGAGGTCCCTGTTCCATTCCTAACAAGTGCAAAGCTCAGAAGGAGGTTTCAACCTCTCACTCTTTAGAACCACTAGATATTGAGTAGAACGATCCTGACTACAATGCGGGCAGTAGGGAGGAGCTTTGTGTGCTGAAAGAAAGAATGGACAAACTAGACAAAAAATTATGTGGGTTGACCCACTTCATGGTCATGTTGGTGCACTATATCACTATTACCCTGTTGGTGGTCATGAAGGATGAGATGGAGATGAAAAATATTGAAGACCGTCAAGAGTGGGTTGGAGATGATGTGGTTCATCTTCTATCCAAGAGCTGGGAGGATTCCAACTAGTCTATTGTTGGTCTCCTATTTGTTTATGTGTTGTTTGTCCACATGTCTATTTTTTGGTTTGGTGTTTTGTTTTGATGCTTTTTTGATTTTAGACTTTATTGGCCCTTGTGGCTCTCTGTGAAGTGTACATCAGCCTGAAAATGTTGCTTACTTTATCAAAAACATTTAATCTATGTAATATGAATTTCTTATAGCTTGTGTTTTATACACACATAAAAAATTACATGAGTTGATTTATTTATCAAAATAAATATCTGACAATAGCCAAACAACACTATTACATTATGTTGTTTAAAAAATATATTTTAGGTAACTCTATTGCCATTAGAATTCTATGTTATACCTAAAATAAAATTTTCCACTTAGTGGACATACTTCAAATAAAACTCTATTTACAAACAGATGAAATTAATAAAAAGGAGTGTGTGGTTCATCTAAAATAGTAACACCTCCCCTAGATATAATTCTCAAATTATCAAATTTGAGGACTTGCTAGACTATGTGGAGATAATGGGAGAGCCTCATGATTTTCCACTCTAGCACATGTAATGCTCCCATAGAAGCTGTACATTTGAATTTAGTTTTAAGATTGATATTGCCATTACATGTAACCCAAGTCTATCTTCTGTTTGCACAAACTTTTGTGTCACTAGTACTGGTATTACCTCTATGAATTGAGGAAGTCATAGGAAATTATATAGGAAATATGAAGCTACCTCAAAATTTACACAAATATTAATATAAAAGTTTAGGTTATCGATGCCAATGACTTCTTTAATGACCTCCATTATCTAGTGTGAAAGAAAATTGAAGATAAGGTTCAAGTAGTTATGTTGTATGGGTCCATATAAAACCACATCTTAATGAAGAGCATGTAAGAAAGAAAGTGAGTCCATGATCTTGAAGGCCAAAATTTATAATTTAGAAAGAGGATTCTAGATGCTAAAGAGAGCAATCACAAGGAGAGATTATAATGATTGAATAAGCACGTGATGAGTTACTTCATAATATCATTTGTACTTGAATTAAATGAAAATTATATTGAATAGAAACAAGTTCTAATATAATAATTAAATTAAAAAAGCTTAGAATTTCTTGCATAAACCTATATTAAATGACATCTATGTGCCAATTTGAGAAAAATATGGCCTTCATCATTATTACCATTTTCATTTAATTCAACATACAATAATTTGATTATAGAGGCACAAATAATATTTGTGCATATCTTAAATAGCATTCATATGATTACTTTGAGTGTGTTAAATTAAATAAAAATGTTAATAATGACTAAATCTATCTTTTTCACTCAAAATATCACATGGATGTTATTTAAGATATGCAAAAATATAATTATTTTTATTAATTTTCTAATTAAATCACAAATTTATATTAATTTAAATATTAATTCACCCCCTTAATAATACATTTATATTAATTTAATTTTTATTTTGCCTCAATTATAAATTTATTTAGGTTTCATTGGTCACCTCAATAAAAAAAATTATTGACAATTTATTTTTAATTCACCACCCAATTAATTTTTATGAGAAATTTAAGTTTAATTTGTCACCTCAATCAAAAGGTTATTAAAAATTTAGGTCCTAATTCACCAAATTGATTAAAAATACTAATGACTTTTAGTTTCCCAATCACCCATACTTTATTTTTAAAATTTATATTAAAATATAAAATAGTCACACACTCTATTGTTTCAAGTCAATTTAAAAAAATTATCAAAAAACTATGTCTCTACATAGAAGATTCACTAGAGTTTCTATAAATAAATTCAAAATTTATTTTTTAATGAATAATTTCTATATTACCACTTATAAAATAATTACACATATTCACAAAAAATGTGGGTAGAAATAGTCATGCCCAAAAAGTCCAAACAAAGCAGTGCCCCTTACAAAATGTGATTAGATAAAGTTACTATGCAGTGAGAGAAAGAGCATAGAGGGAGAAGGTGGATCTTAGTCATTTGTTCTACCCCATACATTAGTGGGGTCTAAAGTGTCCACATGAAGGTCCCAACCCCCATTATCTTTATTTTCATTACCATCATTTTTACCTTCAGTATCTCAAATAGGATAAATAACAAGGGATAGTTGAGGGAACTTGTCAGTATGAGGCTAGCCAACATATCCATGAGTAAAAACTAGGGGAAAGGTATATTAATGGCTTGGCTATGACCATCCTTGCTAAGAATGATTGTTTCTCATAGGAGGAAAAGAGGCTTGAGAATGAGCGTCATAGTTTCCAAGTGTAGATTGGCTATGGCCTTGACAATACCCATGAGGCAAAGCCTGACCTCCATTTAAAGTGGGAGTTAGAGGAACCCTAGCAATAGCAATGGGGCATTACCCCAATGATCAAGTAGCACCTAAAGGTGAGAAACCTCAAGTGCAACCTTATTGAATTGCATTTGAATCTACATAAGCATATTATAACAAATCATGGTTTTATAGAAAAGTAAGAAATTATGATAAATAGAACAATTAGAAAAATTAATAACATTTATGTCTTTCCAAATGCTAAAAAAATTCACCCTGAAAGCATGCCAAATTTGAGTATATCTACAAGGGATTCTAAGCCAATCTCGAAACAACACCATATGTGAAGAAAAAGGCTTGAAAAATCATGAATTTAGATCCAACCAGCTTGAGCTCTAGGAAAAAGCTAGAAAAAGATGTATAAGACATCTCAACTATATTAAAGTCTTTGCACAAAACCCAAGTGGTAGTAAAGATTGAATTGATGATCTATCACTAGAAAAGAGATCTCTCCACAACATCATTGGAATCATAAACATTAATAATGCTAAAAGAATAGTTTTCAATATTGAAGAGGGTCTAAATCACGCTATTGGTTAGGTCACGTCCATGATCAACTAAATGTCAGTGTCACTTAGAAGAGAAAAAAGTGACAATCTCTCTTATCTTGTGTCGTGATTGCTATAGAAAAGAGCCAATTGATCAAATAACACTACAAACAAAGAAAGCAAAACACAAATAACCTTAACCTCCTACAAATAAATGATATGCAAAATTACTAATCTTTAATTAACATCTCTCACAACATACTTAAGAAAATCTATAAAACCTTGAACATTCAAAAAAAAGATTGTTTTAAAAATATACCCTAATTTAGAATACTCATAAATAATTAATTTATGATCTAAAAAAAAATCTTATGTATTATATTGTTCCTCTGGGACTCACAAACCACCTCCAATAAGTCGAACTTAATGATATCCCAAAATTCCTGAAAGAACTCAATTAGAAAGCCATTAGGGCCTGAGGATTTCCCTTTCTTCATTTGGAAAATAGTAACCTCCAATTCATCTAATGAAATGTTACCTAAAAGATGCTCATTCATCTCCCTAGTAACCAAAGAGGGGATACAAGACAATACATAGTTTTCTTCCAACACAACATCTTGAGAACCCTCTCTAAATAAGGAAGCAAAGAATTGTGATGCTTCTCTAGACATTTCTTTTAAAGAAGATAAATGCTCACCCCTATCATTCACAAGAACAAGAATAGAATTACCATGTATCCTGGCTTTGACCGAGTTGAAGAAGAATGCATGGTTTTTGTCCTCATCTTGTAACCATTCAACACGATCCTTTTGTTTCCAAAAAAAATCGCTTGCTACTCGCACTCTTCCAAAGATTTCAAAGCCCTCGCCTCCTCCCTAAGTAAATATTTTGAAAGACAAAACTCTCGTATCTCCTATTAATGACATCCAATTCAGCTTGAGCAACAATCTTAGCATGAAAAATATTTCCAAAAGACTATCTGTTCCACCATTTGAGATGATACTTCACATATTGCAATAGTTTGGAAAAAGAATACATAGTAGTACCATGAGCAGGTCTATCTATCTTCCACCATTCAACCACATACTCCCACAAAGAAGGATTTGTTAACCACATAAGTTGGAACTTGAAAGAGAGGGAATGAGCAACACAAGCTGAAGTAGTAGATAATTTAATAGGCCAATGATCTTGTCACGACTCTAACTCTGATGCAAGTTGTTTTTGGTTTTGTGTGGATTTTTTATATGATCTGATGTGTGTGATAGAGTAATAATGAATACTATGGTGTTTGGTGTGGTGATATATGAAAGTGTCTGCTTAAATTATGAAAAGTTGAATAGTATTGAATGTGTTCTACTTTGAAGATGAAGAAAAATAGAATAGAAATATTTGAATTAAAGTATTATATTGTTTTGATTTATATCTTTATGGGATTCTAATTTAGTTTATTTTTGTGTGCTCGAGTGCACTTGAGATGCAGGTGGTCGAAGACCAAGGGTGTGATTAGGGAGAGGAGGTTAGCTTCTTGATAGGATAAAGTAGGATGTCCTCTCGATCACACATGAGCACTTAGATTCATGTAGATTGCATTTAGGAATGAGAATTTTAGTTTGATTGTTTGATTATTTAAAAATTAAATAATGATTAGTCAAATTAAATAAATAGTGAAATATAAGCACGATAAAGTAAAAGAATTAATTATAATCATAATTTAATTATAGATTTTGGTTTTTAAATGATTTTGCATGTTAAAATCTGAGTGAGTATGTTATCCTTCTTTTAACTTGTGTTGAGTTTTGAGTTAATAAATTAACTAATAGTTAGAATCTATATTTATTAATTATTAGATAAATATTAACATTGTAAAATTAGAATTAGTTTTGGGTAAATATTTTCCGAAAAGGGGATTTATTTGCAACTAAATTGAATATTATTTTATATTTTTCATCTGAGCACGGGAAATGGAAAAAGATAAGTTATACCTTATTTTTATTTTTATTTTTTTTAAAAAGATTAGGTTTAGAAATGGAAAAAGGAAAAACTTTATTAAAGGAAAAGAGTTTTCGAGAGAGATAACGATTCTTGAAAATTTTCTTGAAAATATGATCTACAAATTAGCTCTAATGGCTGCCAAGTAAATGCTTATTTTATCAAAAAGTTTCAAAAAGAGTTAGTAAAGTAATAGGAAAAGGAGAGAAGAAGAAGCTCTTTCATAAAACAAGTTCCAAAAGAAGCAAAGAGAAGAATTGACTGGAGAACAACTACAACTGGAAGCGAAATATCCAGGTTTCTAATTCTCTTTCCATGAATTTAATTCCCAAGTGTTTGAAATATAATAGTATTGTTGAAAGATTGAATTTCAAGTGTTTGAAGTTGTTTGCAAAACTGTGAAATTGGTGGAAATTTCCCATTCTTTTGTATGCATTTGAAAGAATTTTCACAACTTCCCCGTTATCAAATTGGGGCTTCTCTCCTTACAAAATTGTGGTCCATAATCTTGTTTCTGATTATTAAATCTTTATACAAAAATTCTGAAATATAAATATATATATGTACATATTTATATACACATACTCCTCTGTATATATATATATATATATATATATAAATATCTAGGTTTCTAATTCTCTTTCCATGAATTTAATTCCCAAGTGTTTGAAATATAATAGTATTGTTGAAAGATTGAATTTCAAGTGTTTGAAGTTGTTTGCAAAACTGTGAAATTGGTGGAAATTTTCCATTCTTTTGTATGCATTTGAAAGAATTTGCACAACTTCCCCGTTATCAAATTGGGGCTTCTTTCCTTACAAAATTGTGGTCCATAATCTTGTTTCTGATTATTAAATCTTTATACAAATTTTTTGAAATATATATATATATATATGTACATATTTATATACACATACTCCTCTGTATATATATATATGTATATATATATGTATGTATATACATATATATTTATATATATATATATAAATATATATGTATGTATATACATATATATTTATATATATA
>VDFB02214483.1:40034-54597 GCA_007258455.2 Sequoia sempervirens
TATTTATCTATAACTAAGGTTTGGAGGCATGACTCATCATGCAACTCGCCACATCGGCAGATCTTTTGAGAAGTGTCTAAAATTTGACTTTATAAAGGTTCGACCAAAACTTAATCATGGAACCCCCAATAGTTGAACCAAAAAAATATCATTTGTTGCTTGTAGAATATGATATTTTTATTTAAATTAAAATTAATATACAACCTAAGTGGACCAAATAATTATTGATAACCATAAATCTTTGATATCTCTACCTTTTATATTCAACACATATGAACTAATAGTTGAACACAAAAAATCTATTTGTTGTTATAAAAACAACACATAATGATTTAAAATACAACTTATATTGAACAAAAATGGACCAATAGTTGAACACTAAAACTTTTTGAAAATCCTTCACATTTAATGGGAAAATACATGTTATTTACTGTGCTCACCTTTTATATTTGTGATAGGACAAAATATTAATATAAAACTATCAATGCTTGTACTAATGGAACTTCAAATTTTGTTTCCCAAATGTTTCGCTCAGCCCATGTCACTAGTCTTTCATGGTGTTGGAAAATTTCTTAGGGCTGGGGTTTTATCTTTTTCTTCATCTTAAACCCTTGTGTTTACCTAATGCTTTGGTTGGGATCTATTTTGCCGTTACCTTTCTTGAAGGGTTTTAAAAACATCTTATGCCCCATCGTTTAGATCTAGGCTTAGTCCCTTTGGTCTTAATATTTTATTTCCTCCACGGGTTTTATTTTCCTAAGTCACGGTTATTTTATCTTTGAGCGGTTTTTAAAAACTTATGTCATTGTTTTCCATCCGCCTAGTAATGTCCCCTTTCCCTTTAATGAATATTTTATTTTTCAGAAGGATGAAATTCGCGCTGCCGTCGATCAAAATGCCTTCAAGATCAACGGTTGCCCACCATCCAGTGATCCGGAATTGTAGGATGGCGATATCATGTTGAGGCGACACGTGTCCCATTTGGAGGGTCAAATTTGTGCGATTGTTCATCAACTATCCTTTGATCTCAGTCGTTCCCCGCCATCCCGCGATAGTGCTTTGGTTGATTGTGAAATCACGAGTGGGTGCCACGTGGACTTTACAAGGTGGGGCTTGAGGAAATTTTTGTGTGATATATTTTAAATGTTTCATTGCTTCGAAAGAAAAACATTTAAAATGAAATATTTGACAAGGCCGGGGGGAAATTCATCAAAAATGAGCAAAAGCGGAGAAATTAGGGCAACTAGTCAAGTCAGGAGTAGGCTACGCAACATACAAAATGGTATCCCCATCCATGGCCTGCCTACCTCTAACGGTTTGTCAGTTGTCAGAATGATAGGACCCATCCCATGTCATCGCCAGTAGCCTGCCTTTCGTGCAAAAAATAACCTAATTCATAACCCTCACATTTTTTATTTTCGAGCCCACATACAACAGTTAAACTTTTATATATGTTTTGTTTAATATATTTAAAAAATATTTTATAAATTATTTATAAAATATTTATAATATAAAATATTTTTTTAATATATTAAACAAATATACTAAACTCTTAATATTTTTATTAGTGATTTTAATGGGTATATTAAAAATAAATCATATTTTTGATAGTTAGATACATTCAAAATATTTCTAATTTAAAATATATTATGCATACAAAATTACATAATCAATAATGAATAATAGATTTTTGGTGAATATATCTAGGTATGTTATTATGCTTGAAAAACTAATTTTAATAATTAAAAGCTTACTAACATCTAAATTTAAAAGGTAGGAAGTTTTTAATTATAAAAATTTAAGATTAGAATTATTTAACATTTGAAATAGAAAATTTAAATATTATATTATAATAGTTTATAATTTACTTATATAGTATTTTGGATAATAGAAACAATTTTGATTGATTTAATATTTTATAAGTTCATTATTGAATTTAAATCTTATAAATATAATTATACATCTTTAATCAATATTATAATTTAAAAATAATAATCAATATTGAACATCTTAGATTTTAGTATAACTTAAATATTAAAAAAATGAATGTATAAGTTTATAAAATATAATATATATTTTTTTAAATAAAGATTTAAAGATTATTATATATGTATATTTAAAGATCCATAGAATTATTTTTTTAACTATGAAATTAATATGATTAATTTCATTTATAATTTTATGTTATCTTATATTTTTAACAATTTTTTGGTATCCTACCCCAATCTAAATCCCAACCCTACTATTAACCCCAATCTTAAGCCTAAAAATAACCCTAAGTGAACACTTATCCTAATTGAACCTTAACCTTGAGTTAGCCCAAACCTAACCTTAACCCTAGCCCTAATTAAAACTCTCTAGCCACTGATTGAAATCTATACCTAATTGAAGCTCTAGCCCTAATTTAGACCCCTAGCCTAGCCTAAGCCCTATTTGTTCCCTAACCCTAGTATCTCACAAATGGGGATTGAGACCTTTCAACTCTGGTAAGTATTGGATAGTGATAAAAGCTACCTTATCTTTCATTAAAGGTAGAATTTTTTGTTATACAACATGCCCCTTGAAAATTGGAATGGGCACTACAAAAGAAGATTAAACACTAATGAAAATGAGTGCATTAGGCTGGCCCAATGGAAAATGTGATAAAACTTTCCCTGAATGTGATTATAAGTATATGCTTCAATGCAAACTGCAAGACCATACTTCATTCACTTGGATTACAACTTTTGAAGAAGTGGCAGAAGAAATTATGGGTGTAACAACAAAAGAATTAAACATTTTGAAGCATGAAAAACAAGATGATGTTAAGTTTTCACACATTATACAAAAGGTCCTTTTCAATAGATACATATTTAAACTTCAAGTGAAAAAGAGACTTATATACTTGAACAAAGGATTAAATGCACAGTCATAAAAATAACAAAGTTTGATTATTCATCGAGGAGCTTGAGAGCTTTTTTATTAGACTCAATTGCAAAGCTATAGGTTTCATAACATTCAAATTCTTGAATGTATATAATGTTAACAATTTATTCAAACATTTGAAAAAAAAAAATAGTGGATATATCTAAGTTCGTTAATGCCATTTTGTCATGATATACTTCTTTGATGTTGTCAATACTAAATCTAATGATTGATGAACATTTATGCTTTTAAATTTATTGTTCTTGGTTGATTGTTGTTATAGACAAGTTGGTATGATTTCAAATTTCAATGTGTACCCTTATATATGGGAATTGAGATAAACAATGATACAAACAATAATGAAATCAAATTGATTGCTTTCCAAATTCATATTCATGAAAATGTAAGCATTTTTTCAAGTCAATAGGCATCTTGATAAAGATAACTCTCGGCGTGTTTTACATATATTATTAATTAATATAAGTATGCTAGTTAATTAAATTATTAACTATATTTTATTTGTATTATATATTGAATTGTTAAAAGATGTAAAATCTTAATACTAAATATATAGGAAAATGGTTAAAAAATTACATATTTATCAAAAAATAAAATATAGTGTGTAATTTAAAATACAAATTATATAATTCTTATAATATTTATATTATTATTTGTGAATATTTTATAGAATTTAAACTAAAAATTAGCCTCCCCCTCTTTCGCTCTCCCTCTCTCCCTCCTCTCTGCATATATCTCCCTCTTCCCCATCTTCCACATCTCTCCCTCCTCTACATATTTCTCTCCTTTCTCCCTCCCTCTCTATAGCTCTCCCCATCTCTCCCACGATCTCTTGATCCCTCCCTATACCCCTATCTATCTTCATATCTCAACCTATTTGTCCTTTTATCTTCCCATATATCTCTATATCTATGTCTTTCTCTTCCCATTTATCTATCTCTCCCTCTCTCTTTCTCTCTCTCTCTATCTCCCACTATTTCTATTGATCCCTCTCCATCTCTCTTTGTCTTTCTCTACTTATCTCTCTCTCTCTCTATATCTCCTTATATCTCTATCTTGCCATCTCTCTCTCTCTCTCTCTATATATATATATATCACCCCTCTATCTCCCTATCTATATATTTATTTCTCCCTCTATCTCTCTCTATATCTCTATCTATTTTTATCCCTTTTCCTCTCTCATTCTATATTCATCTCTACCTCTATCTATAGGGAGAGATACAAAGGTGAAGCATTGGAACTTCCCAAAGATCCACCAATCTCAACACTACTCACAACTATTTTGAGCATTTAAGTACATATTGTATGCTAGACTAGGAGGCATGTGTCAAAGCTCATATTTATTGATGCAAAATAGGCCCAAAGTCACAAATTTGATCATGTAGAGTAATTAGTTATAGTTTTGTACAAAATTTCAAGTGCCACATAGAGCAAAGATATTCCAATTTTTTATATCATGTCATCAAATTTGGCACTTCATCAAGATTTGTATCTTCATCAACATTAACAAAAGCAAAGGTATGTACTTGAATCCCTTGCATTTAAACACTTTCTATATATATAAAATATTTTAATATTTTCCCTCAAATCCATAATATATATATATTAGTGTGTACATTTATTTATTGCAATAAAGGAGTAACCTAAAATGCTTACAGTAAAATTCCTAAGGATTTGTGCTTGGAAAATGCATAACAATTTTTTTTGTTGGATGTGGGTGTTGTATGGTTTAGAAAAACTCAAAATATGAATAGGATTTTTTAAGGCCATATATTATGGTAGCTTACAATGCAAAAGAAGGAAGGAAATATATTATCAATTTTAATCTACAATTTAATACCATATGAAAATCACATGTAGTATTATCTAAAATTAATTCTTGACATATTAATTTTATAAAATACACTTACCATTCAATAAAATTCTCCCAAGAAAGAAACCCTAAGTGAACATTAATTGAACCCTAATTGTAGATTCATAACTCTAATCATAACCCTAAGTGAACACTAATCCTAATCAAACCCTAACCCTAGCCTTAAAGTTATCATATAATCTAATTATCTCTTATCTAGAATTTGGGTTGAGATTATTTTTCCTTTATTTTTAATTGCATATATTTTTTGTTTATTAGATCTTATTTTATGAATATATGAAAATATAATTTTACTTCTACATTCATTCTATGCCTATTTTTTTCATGATATTTTAACATTCATTTTCTGGAATATTAGATCAATCTCACACATATAAATATTAAACCTCAAAATTTTAAAATAATATTCAAGTTTTCCCACTTCAATTTATCATTTATGTTATTTGAATTAAAATATTTTAAATCATACTCTTAATTCATATAAAAAAGAAAAACAAATTGATATATAATTTTTTATTAATACATTTTAACTTATTTTCTTGGATTGTATAAATATCTTTCTTTATTTACATTTGAATTTTATTTACAATATATAGTATAAATATGTGAGTAAGGCCAGGTATTATCATCCGCGATTAAATTGTGCCCTCTCTAAATAAATGTTTTTATTTGCACCCCCCACCAAAACTGGGCTCTCTCTAATAAATGTTTTATTTTGCGAGGAGGGACAAGTGTAACCCGATAGATCAATTGTCATTGTGATCTTAGCCGTTCAGCACCATCTATGCGGTGATGACCCACCCAGGTTGGTCGCCAATATCATAGGTGGCATGCGTGTCTCATTGATTGAAGCCCAGAAGGGAATGATAAATGCTGATGGGTCTTTAATACATTATGTAAGCTGGATTACTAAAAGCGGTTATAAGATGTATTTGTGCATGTTTTCACACATGCCCACTTCATAAGCCCGAGGGACCCCTTTGCCGATGGGCTACTTTTGCTCTATCTTGTTTTGCGTGCCCCCATTTCCGAAGCCCCAATTGGTCATGTGCTGCTAAGCGATCAAGTCCCTTACCCAAATTACCTACTTGGGGCATTTCAAATTTTTGGAGAAATAAGAAATTCTCACATCCCTTTTCTACCTTTTGTCTTGTTCCTGCTGACTTGGTCCCTAATCGCTCGATTCGTTTTTTTCCACATTTTTGACTTTGGGGCTAACCTTTTGGTGGATTTGGGCTGTGTTTGGGGTCCCTAAGTGAACTGCCAAAGTTTCGTCAATGTTCCGGAAAGTTTCGGTGGTTTCAGAACTTTCCCTCCGAAATTCCTTCCCTCTTTGGCTGTTTTAGAAACATCTGTGGACCCCTGCCGGTCCGATTTCCACATTTTTGACTTTGGGGCCAACTTTTTGGTGGATTTGGGATGTGTTTGGAGTCCCTAAGTGAACTGCCAAAGTTTCGTCAATGTTCCGTTAAGTTTCGGTGGTTTCAGAACTTTCCCTCTGGACTTCCCTTCCTCTTTGGCTGTTTTGGAAACATCCGTGGACCCCCGCTGGTCCGGTTTCCACATTTTTGACTTTGGGGCCAACTTTTTGGTGGATTTAGGATGTCATTTAGAGTCCCCTAAATTAGGCCCTTAAGTTTCATTAATATTAAAACTAAAGTTTAGATGGTTTTGAACTTTCCCTTTTAGATTCCCTTCCTCTTTAGCTATTTTGGAAACAGCTGTGGACCCTTGCCGATCCGCTTTCCACATTTTTGACTTTGGGAAAAATTTTCTAATGGATTTGGGATGTTTTTGAGGTGCCTAAATGAACTGCCAAGGTTTCATCAATGTTAAGATTAAGTTTCGGTGTTTTGAACCCGTCCCCTTTAGCTATTTTGGAGCATCAAATTGGGCCACAGTAGCCCGGCCTTGAGCCTTGCCCCTCAGGTAGCCATTTCCGGGGACTCCATCCTTCTTTGGCTATTTTGGGCATCGGCGGGCCAGATGACCCGACCTCACGAGTCCGACCCTCATAGCCGTTTCACGGGACTCAGATCCCTCTTTGAAGCTTTGGAAACATCCATGGACCCGCAATGGAGTCCGGTTTCCACATTTTTGACTTTGGGGCTAACTACGGTGGATTTAGGATGTGTTTGTGGTGCCTAATTAGTATCAAGGTTTAGATCAGCGTTAAATTTAGTTTAGGTGGTTCGGGGCTTCATCTCTCTTTAGCTGTGGGAAACATCTGTGGACCTCTAGGTCATTTTCCATTTTGACTTTGGAGTTTAACTTTTGAGAGTGGATTTGGGATGTGTTTGTGGTGCCTAAGTGAGCGCCAAGGTTTCGTCCGATGTTACATTAGGGATTCGGTGGATTCGGAGCTTCATCCCTCTTTGGCTGTTTTGGAAACATCTGTGGACCCCCGTCGGTCCGATTTCCACATTTTTGACTTTGGGGTCAACTTTTTGGTGGATCTGGGATGTGTTTGAGGTGCCTAAATGAACTGCCAAAGTTTCGTCAACGTTCCGTTAAGTTTCAGTGGTTTCGGAGCTTCGTCCCCCTTTGGCTGTTTTGGAACATCCATGGAGCCTTGGCGACCCAGCCTCTGGAGCCTGACCCCTCCGTGGCCGTTTCCGGGACTCCGTTTCTCTTTGGTCATTTTGAACATCCGTGGAGCTCCAGCGACCAGGCCTCCGGAGCCCGGCCCCTTCGTGGCTGTTTCCAGGACTCCGTCCCTCCATGACCATTTTGAACTTCCGCTTTTTTTGAAATGAGTCCAATCTTGAGAAAGTTTTTCTGGGCACTCTTCCTTCCCCTTTTCCCATTCGCTATAATTGAAAAATCTCGGTATTGCTATGTTTTGTGAGGTCTGGGAACTTCCCTTCCGGTTTGCTGTCCCTCATTCGCTGCCCGCCCCCTTGGGCCCACATTAATGTTTATGATCCGAATGAGCTCCAAATATGAATATTATGATCTTTTGATGATGCATGGATGGATCTAACAAGGATTTTGCAAGATTTGACTAATGTTTTCTTTGATTTGTGTATGAAATCATTCACGACACTTCATGTATACATGATTCAAGAAGCCTACTGCGGGTCCATTAGGAGACCCATCGAGAAAACTGAACAAGGAAAGCGCATCGCTCCTATCACCATTCGTTTCATCTTCGTATCTCCACCTCACACCCACCAACAAGGTTGGCGTTAGAAGAAGGGCTGTGCCAAGGAGGTCAAGGACAAAAATGCAAGGGGGTGGCCTTGAAGAAGGCATGAAGGAGCTGTCCTACTTTTCACCAGATGATGATGAGCTGTCCGCCCAAATCAGGGGCAACCAATCCATTGATGTCAATTGTCGACGGGCTCGATTGATCAAAGGAAGCTTTCAGGCAGTTTCTGCTATAGTGAAAAAGGCAATCAACTAAATGACGAAATTGCTACAACACCTGAGCACTAGATGAAAAAACAGGGAAAAGACAAGGATCTATTTTAAAATTGCTGAATATTGTGGGGTAGGTGAAACCCTAATGTAATCAAATTTGAGCCACTCATTGTGATTCAATCCTAGCCATTCATTTGGGCTTTGGAAAACTATAAATAGGGGCTTGCCCCTCATTTGTAAGGGTTGGAGAGCTGTTGTAAAAAGCGTTTGCAGCAATAGAAGATAACATTGCATGATTTTGCTCATCTTGCATGCATGGTTTTTCCTTCCATGTTAGTTTTAGTATTAGTTTCTCAAATGGATATCATGATGGTGTTGCTGTTATAGTATTTGATGAGCTTCCAACCCATACTTTTAGCACTTGTTGATGACAAGCTATTGTACAAAGTTAGCCTAGGCTTCTTTTTGTCATTGCTGCAATCTAGCTCAATTGCATGTTCATGATGTGTTTGTGTAATTTGAAAATTAGCAGACCTTAGAAGATTGCACTAGTTTTGTGTAGCTGTAGGTTTCTCTTGGTCAAGCAAAACTCAGTTTAGGAAGCTTGTCTATTGTATCAGCCACCATTGTTACTGTTCATTCGTAGCTTAGGATTAGAACAAATTTCTTAACCCTTCTCCTTTTGCTATTTCTTTTAATCCTTGGTTATAGTAGGATCCAAAGCATCACCATGAAGCTAAATTAGATGAACTTGATGAGTTTCAGCTTGTTGTTTTGAGTGGACAACCACTGTTCATTCACTTCTAGCACTTTAAAACTGCATTTGCAAACCCAACTTCCCATGCTTTGTAACTCATCCGTAAGACTGCCTTGTGATTCCAACAAATCACATCAAACAACTGAGATATTCCAAGCACTATCAAGACCTGACATTAGAGACCTTGGGATAGTGTTATGCAATCTAATTGTGGAAGATTATCTTTCAAGAGAGGTAGTGCACCTATGCACTGCCTGTGTTGAGAAGTGCATTAAAAACACATCAACAAGATGCATGTGTTTTAAATCAACATAGATGTTATAATCCCGGTAGAAAGGTGCTCAATGGTTAATAACAAGGCTGGCAACTGTGTTGAATGAACATGATTTCCGATGGTTGAGATCCACGGTTGCCCGCCATTGTGTGATCAAAAGTTGTGAGTTCTTTATTGATTGTGATATCACGGGCGGGCACCACATGTCTCATCTAGTGAAGCTGAAGGAATGATAAATACTTTGATGCATCTTTAATACATTATGCCATGGGTTATATTTATTAATGTCTTAATATTAGTTTATAAATTGAACATTAATTATAAATATTTTAAAATCAATTAAGTATTTCAATCTAAAATTTTAATATTTGACATTACAAATAAAATTAAACTAAATTCTAATTTTTAAAATCTATAAAATGTTTATTATCTATTTAGTTTTACTAATTATCTAATACAATTAAATTAAATTAAATTAAATATTCATTTTATATTAATTAAACAATTATTAATTAGAATTTTAGAATAAATTAAGAAATAAGATTATATAAAATCAACTTTTCTATTTTTTTTCTTTGTTTCCAAATCATTTCATTTTGTAAAATTATACTAAATTCTAGATATCATAATTAAACACAAAAATTTATTCTATTCTAAACCTAACCCTAGTTGAACCCTAACCCTATTTGGACTCTAACCCTTACCCTAATTGAACACTAAATCTAATTGTAATTGACCACTAAGCATAATTGAATTCTACACCTAACCCTAATCCTAAATCGAACTAAACCCTAAACCTAAGTCTAATCAAACCCTAACCCAAACCTACTTAATTGATTCATAATCCCAACCCTAACCCAAACCCTAATTGAACTTTAAAACTAACCTTAATTAAGTATTAAACCTAATTGAACATTTATTGAACACTAGTCCTAATTGTACCATAACCCTAACTTTGAACTATAGTTGAACTCTAATCCTAACCCTAACACTAATTCTTATCCTAATTGAACCTTAACCCCAACCCTAACCTTAACCTTGACCCTATTTGAACTCTTATTGAATTCATAACCTTAATTAAACCCCAACCTCATCCTCAATCCTAGCCCAAATTGAACATTAATTGAACCCTAAACCTAACCCTAAGTGAACACTAATCCTAATTGAACTCTAACTTTTTAGTTGAAAATATTAAAGTGCCTTAGATTTTCCCATTCATCATCATTTATCATTCAATTCCTAATAGAACTCCAAAATTTATACTTTTATAATGTTTTTAATACACACCTAATATTAAGGGTTTAGAGTTTAAAAGGGTTAAAGGGGTACTTTAGGGTTAAGGGAAGATAGAGGGGAGTGAGTGAGTGACCCATTTATATTATTTCTTTGTTACTAGCGTCGGTTAAATGTTTAGTTACCCATTTTACCATTAAGCGGAAATGTACAGAATTTAATAGAATGGACTACTCATATAATACCTTGCATTATGGAGCTCAATTCTCACGATATAGACACTGCTTATCAAATCGCTTTGTAAATAGTGTAAAACTTATGACTCCATTTGAGAAATAAAATTTTAATTACAGTTTTTCTTGAATCAAAAGCAAAAGAAACATAGACCTGAATTGAACAAATTCTCAAAGAGAATGACAACATCATTAACATTTCATTCAAAATTCACTCAAATCCACATAAGGAGAAAAAAATATATTAGAATTATACATTTATTCATGCTTATAATTCATATCTGCATACAATTTAAGCTAATTTGCATATATTCATCCAAAACTAAAAATATGCTATCTATTCTATTACATTCGCTTAGGGTTTTAATAGCCAATGGTACCACATATATCACTTCATCAAAGGGCGGATATCTTTCTACCCATATATTCAACTCAAAACCTAGCTAGGCTTTCATCAGGTTCTCTCCCTACAAATGAGCCTTGAATTCCCTTTTTATGCTTGACAAGAGGGGCAACAAGCTTTGGGCTCAAATGTAATTTCACCCTGGAATTTTCATTTGAACAAAATCTCAAGCTGCATTTGGCCGTTCATTTCAAAACTTCCCACCGTTGAATGCGCAAAACATGGTAGCGCCTGGTAGGAAGCTAAAGAAAAGGGAACACAAATTGTCATCAAACTCCCCTTGTCGCTATCCGCGCAAAAAATCCAGGCAACCAAATTGCCACGAAGGCACCACAACAACTTCTTATTTACCCGCCACCATTCCCTTACCAACACTCTAACCCTTGTATACACGCCCGCTTCTAGTTGTTGCCAGCCATGGTAAGACCCTCTGACCTCCTCTTCTTTCTTGTCCTTTCCAAATATGGTTCTAGTCCGTCCACTTGGGGTTTTAACAACCAATGGCACCACATATATCACTTCCTCATCAGAGGGAAAACCATGATTGAAGCGAGGTAAATACCGACGATGATGGTCGAGTTGGTCGGTTACATCATCAAAGTATTGCTGCAAGTAAGGTTAATGGGAAAGTGTTTGCATTTCAGAGGAGCCATGCCCATACTGCTTATTTTTCCTAGACGCTAGCAATATAGAGCCACCAGCTGCCGTTGCCCCTTTGTCATCTACTGGTTGAGCAACAGCGTCCACAAATTACAACCTTCATCTAGGTGGGCACAAACACAGGCTTGTCAACCAAAAGCGCCTTCTGAATAGTAGGACCAAGCTTTTGTGAATCCAAGCGAAACTGAGCTCCTTTACTAACTTACTCATTTCTCTTCTTAGACAAGCACTCAAACTTGATTGGGCTTCGACCCACAAAGTGCTCTAGCGCTACAGAATGACACGCCAAGTTAATTCCTCTTGCTGTATTTATTATTAGAGGTAATGGCAACCTTCATCAATGCTTAGTAAAAATGCATATGCAAACATGACAATTTGGTGACGTATGTACTGTCACAGTTTAACTAGAGTTGCATGAGAATCCAAAGATCACCCTTCATGATTTCTAACAACAACATCTTCACACAGATTGAGATCGACGTGACTACACAAGCAAGGAATAATTCATTAATGCTTCACCAGTTGTACGATAAAACGACCACCATGTGCCATTTTCCAACTTTGAATACTGCCCGCTGATCTCCTAAAGAGTTGGCAGATCAAACGGTTTATCTCAGGCTAACTCGGTTTGACATCCAACGAAGCATCGTTCACCTTCCTCATGACCAATAACATTAATCCATCTTAGAAACCAACTACCATGTTGACAGGTCCTATGCACTTTGCAAACTCAACGGTTGGAGCTATGCATCACAATATTGTTGACCTCGCAGCTTTTAACCAACCTTCATCTTCCTCCTGCGAGCTAGCAGGGAACTGTTACCAATTTTTCACCACAGCTCGATTGGTGGAGCTAGCTGAATGATATTATATCATGAGGTGGAATTGTAGTTTAAATTCAAATGTTGTTTCGCATTGTTATCAATATTTATCAAGTGACTGCTATGCATTTTAAAAGGAGATAGATTTTCAGAATGCCATTCAGATGTTGCAGAATTAAAAGAAATATAGAACTGAGTAAATGAACAAAATAGCATTTTAGATGCTTTCTTTTATTTCATAAAAGACTCATATTTTACAAGGCTTCTTTTGATTTCAAGAATCAAATATTACAACATTGCATTTAAATGCATTTTCTTTTCAAATGAAAACGAAGAATTGAAATCAAAGATCCACACAAGCTGTGGATGTGACTGTTACAATACATTGCTAATAGCACATTACACTACTGAAGATGTAGGAAATAAAACATATAAGTGACGACATAATCATCATTGCTTGATTATCGACGTTTGATGCTGAATGGTGCAGCTTTGTCTTCTCGAGCTCCATTGACCTGTAAGAGAAAAGAGGGGTGTATGTGGCTCTTATTATGAAGTAACCTATATGAGGTAACCCACAATAAAGTACAACTCTACTATTCATCATGCACTGAAACAATCAATCAGGTTTAGGTAAAAGCCACGGTCAAATACTATTTGAACAATTCCTCAAGCATGTGGAGAAAAATGGCCCCTACAAGGGTAGAGCTCGCATGCTACCTTATTCATTGTCATTGATTTACAAATACACTACTCGCTTTAGATTATTATGAAATGAAATACAACTAAAGGAGTAAAAATAGCCTTATCCATCGAGCAACTAAACCAACTGTGCATTCATAATGATCAGGTCAAGCTTACTGAAGGCTACAGGTGAATAGTGAGTTTAGTTCACTAAATGAATTCAGTTGAGTACATTTACATCAGATATTGCTGCAAATTTCATGTTTTGTGTTATCTTGTTGATCGTAATCATATATGTCATGCAAGTTTCAGTTCATCAATTCATTCTTTTCATAGTCAAGGATAGTGAACAGGCATACATTATGCCTTAATTAAGAGTTTTGTTTTGATTTTCATCATGAAAGAGAGCAGATTTTGAAAGTAGTTTGATAAGTGGAACATAAAAATGCATGAAGAGTACCATGTTGCTCAAGAGTACAAAAGGCGGACAGTGCATTCAAATGACAAATGATAACCAATTCTAGTTGATCGTTAAGCAAATATAGCTTTAAGAATTGCAAGGTGAGAGATGTTTGTCCCAGAATGACAAAGAAATGATAACAGTTTCATTCCAGAATGATGCTTCTGAGGCTTTAAGTATGCATAGGAACTGGTGAATAGAGGTGGTTCGTGGTGTTGCAGGGTTCAATCTAAATCTCTACGAAGTCCAAGAGTAGAAGGCAATAAGTTGCTGTGTTGTGGTTAAGGAAAGTTAAAAAGACATTGCTGTGCGTACAGTGAACAAGCATGGAGATAATATACATTAAGAGGTCCTCCTTTTTACAATAGACAAACACTAGAATGGTTTAAAGGTATTGTATAGACCAGTGTGCACAGTTCGACAAGGATTTAGATACATGAGCTTCATTTCTAGAATATCGAGTTTTTCAACACAATACAAGCAAGATGTTTACAGGTGGAGATCATTGTTTTTCAAAAATATATGGAGCTCTAATCAATGTAGTATTTCCAAGAATATCAGACTATATTCATTTCAATTAAGGGACACAAGAATAACAAGGTAAGCATCAATTGTTTTGGGTCGAGCCCATAACTAAATACAGATAAACATGCAGGTTTTGTTATTCTCACCATGAGTTTTCATTTCTGGAGGTGTTTTAAAAAACAAACAGCAAATACCCATGTTGGGGTTTCAAATGAATAATAGTTTTCTTTGTTTCAAACTGGGTATTTGGTCAGTTTTGTTCAAATTCTGAACAGTCGTGGCTATGTGATAGTTTTAGCAGTGATGCAATGGAGATACATTCTTTTCATGAAGTGCAGAATGGCAAGGAGATTAA
>VDFB02214488.1:0-43768 GCA_007258455.2 Sequoia sempervirens
TAATATTTGTTATTTGGTGTTGATTTGTATCTAATTTAGCTTTGGCTAACTGATTCACATTGACTTTATTTCTTTGCGTGACAAGCAATAATTGTTTGTGATTTATTTCATGGCTATGTTTGTTCCATTGCAAGGGCGACATCACCTTGCAGGTTGTGATCTCATCCTTGCTTGAGGCATTGGTCTTGTTGACTAAGGTGGCACTCATGAGTTTCTTGGTCGAGAGTGATCATATTGGAGGATGGAGGCAATAGAGGAAGGAGGACAATCAACATCCTCTCGTCAATCACCAATGATAGGGCCGCTCATCAGCTGTGGTGACATTTTATTTTCTAGTATGTAGCATGATATGATTTTTTTTTCAGTGTTACAAGTTCTATGAATAAGTAGAAATTTATCATTATGTGGGGGAATAATGCACAATGTTCCATTCCCAGTTTGTGATATGTATGTTGAATTCTATATAACTTCCCTTGTTGGATGTTGTGGTTGTGTTGCTGATATGTGGTTGTCATTGATGTCAACACTATTAGCACTTGTGTATTGAAGGTTGTATATGTCGAGGATATTGAGAAAATTGTAAAAGAAAGTATGCAAGTTCCCAGTGGATCAGTGAAGGTCATGAAGGTGTCTTGCTTAGTACATTGAAGATCAATTATTGTGGACTAAAGGTTTTATTTATGAGAGTATCTATTCTATCCACTAGAATTTTCAGAGGTCCGCATGAAGATTTGATCATCTTATGGACAATTGTGTTCTAACAGTATTTTTGTGGGTCCTGTCAGTGCTCCTGATTGAAGTTTATGTAATTTTGGTAATTTCAATTGTTTTGGATGCCTCGCTGTTAGTTCTTGTTACTTGTGTAAGCTTCTAGATCATTATCTATCCTTGTTGTATGTCCACGTTGATCAGTGTGCTCATGGTCGAATATTTTTCTTGTGTGTGTTCGAGTTTTCATGTCCTTGGCTGAGATGATGGTTGTAACGTCTTTCAGATCCTTGGAGATTTAAATTTGAATGTTTGGCACACTTGAGGATATTGTTTTGGGTCACATCATAATATTAGTCGATGGTGTTTGATTCACATTAAAATTTTATTTGTAAATTTGGGGCTGAAATTGTAAATATATTTTATATTTTGGCCAATAAAGTTGTTGATGTAAGTCATGTTGTGAATATATAAGACCAAGTGTTTGTTTGAATTGAAGTGTGAAAAGGTGAAGTGTGCAAGTCCTTCATGCGAATATTGTTCAGATCAATGGAAGGCATAGCAGAGTGTGAATAAGAGTAAAGAAGGTTGAACAAGTGTTCATGTGCTTAACCAGAACTATAACCTAGCATTAGCAGATGCTATTTTCTCAGTTCACAATCTAGATGGTTTTAATCTGAATCTTTCTTGGGTAGTGAGCCCTCTTGTAATTGAGTAGTGAGGTCCAAGCAGTGTGCTTGAACACATGTGCATTCCCAATGATACTTCTTTATACTTTTAACAGGGTATAATATTGTAGACTGACATCCACCGTGGTTTTTCCCCTAACAGGGTTTCCACGTAACAATCTTGGTGTTCTCTGTGTCTCAAATGTGCTGATTGTTTATGGTTTATTGTTCATTCATCAGATTTGAGATCAAAGTTAAATTAAGTTTGAGAAGTTAAATATTTTGTAACAACTGATTCACCCCCCCTCTCAATTGTCTTTCCTTTTTTTTCCAACAATTGGTATCAAAGTTCGTTCCTCTAAAAAATTTTAAAAGCTTGAGGTGATTCAAGATGGCATCATATGAGAAGGATAGTCCTAGATTCAATGGAACAAACTACTCATTGTGGAAATCTGGGATGGAGTGTCATTTGAGATGTATTGGTGAACCCCTCTAGAAGATTACAAAGAATATATATGTTATTCCTCATAATGGTCCTTCCACTCCTGATGAAATTAAAGAAGTTGAGAATAACATTAGGGCCATTGAAGCTTTGTTGAGTGCTCTAACATATTCAAAAATGAAAAATGTGATGTGTCTAAAGACAGCTCATGAGATTTGGATGAAGCTAGAAACTGTGTATGAAGGAGATGCACATGTGAAGATGGCTACGCTACAAAGTTTGAAAGGAAAGTATGAAAATTTGAAGATGGGTGAAGATGAAAATATTTCTTCTTTTATGCAAACTATAAATGAACTAGTGATGGGTATTAGATGTGTCGGTGGTGCCCTGGATGAGAAAGAAATTGTAGCTAAAGTGCTCAGATCATTGCCTCCCTCTTACAAAGCAAAGGCTCATGTTATTGAGGAAATCAAATAAGTGATGAATGTGACAAGAGATACACTGATTATTAAATTTGTTTATATACTGAGTTGGAAGGTGAATTTAGTGAATTGTTCCCAAAGGCGCTTGAATCTGCGAACTTTAAGAGCTACGTATCCTGAAAAACAGAAAATATAAATCGAGAGTGTTCGTCATTAAGAAGTCAGCAGGGAAAATGGCTTTCGAACAAGTTCTGGAATAGGTCCCTAAAAGGAGCATCAGGACAAAATTAAGCGAGATAGAAAGAATATTGCCCTATTAAATGTTCTATCAAAATGGATCGGCTATCGCTTGAAGTGTCGGTCAAGCAAAATCCGTTCAAAAGAGGTATTATCGAAAGTGGCGATAAAGAGATTTAAATAAAGATCGGTGTTCCTTGCTATCAAGGAAAATGGTCTGGTGGCTACTGAATCTGCTAAAGTTCAAAAAGCTCTTGTAGCCTGAATTGAAGAAAAGGATGAGTGGGTTATTTACTATGGATGCTCACATCATATGACTGGTGACAAAAGAAAATTTGTAAGTCTAGATAAATATGATGGTGGTGTTGTAAGATTCAGAAATAACACTGCTGGTGTGATTCGTGGAAGATGATCTATTTGTCTTGGTGGTAAGCATAACACTGATGATGTCCTTTATGTTGAAGGCTTGAAGCACAAGCTATTGAGCATTGGACAAATGGTGGACAAGGGCTATGATCTTTAGTTCAAAGGTGGAAGATGCAGGATACTTGGAAGTTCTAGAAATGTAATTGCTTCAAGTAAAAAGACAAGAGGTAATATTTTTCACCTGAATGCTACTAGTGAAAGTTGTTTAATTGCTCAAGTAGATGAAAGTTGGCTATGGCATAGGAGGCTGTGTCATGTGAATTTTGATAATATTGTCAAAGTAAGCTCCACTCAAGCAGTAAGAAATCTACCTAGGCTAGTAAAGCCTACTAACACAATTTTCAAGGAATGTCAGATAGGAAAAAAAAATAGAGTTTCTTTTCGAAGAAAACAACATCATTCTAATGGAACATTGGATCTAGTGCATACTGATCTATGCGGTCCCTCCAGAGTTAGAAGTCTTCATGGATAAAGGTACTTTATGCTGCTTATTGATGATTACTCTAGGATGATATGGGTTGCTTTCTTAAGAGAAAAATGTGAAGCATTGGAGAAGTTCAAAGGTTTCAAAGCTATGGAAAAGAATGAGAAAGGTATAAAAATAAAATTCCTAAGGTCAGATAGAGGTGGTGAGTTCACCTCCAGGGAGTTCAATTCTTTCTGTGAAGAAAATGGAATCAAAAGATAGTTATCTGCTCCCCGAACCCCTCAACAAAATGGAGTTGTTGAGAGAAAGAATAGAGCAATTATGGATGTTGCTAGAACAATGATGGTAGAAGGAAATGTGCCTCACATCTATTCGAGAGAAGTTGTAAACACTATTGTGTATGCTTTAAACCGGGTCAATGTCAATGGTATTTCTGGTAAGGCTCCTTTTGAACTATGGTTTGGTTATAGGCCTACTGTTAAATATTTCAAGATCTTTGGAAGCAAGTGTTATATTAAGAGAGATGAGGACATAGGAAAGTTTGATGCAAGAAGCGATGAAGGAATATTTCTAGGTTACTCTACTAAAAGAAAGGCCTACCGATGCTTTAATAAAAGACTAAGGAAAATGGTTGAAATTGCAAATGTCAAAGTTGATGAGGACTCTACTAGATCATCCAAATACTATCGATATGATTCAGATGACCAGCAAGATAGTACAGACCAAGGGAAGAAGGCTTAGACACATAATCAACTTCAAATTGTTTCGATAAATAAAGAAAGTCAGGAAGGATAGACAAGTGTAAGTGTAGAAGAAAGAACAAAAGAACCAGAAGGTCGAGAGAAGCCTAAGGTTCCAAGGTATGTAAAGCTAAATCATTTTGAAAATCAAATTATAGGAGACAAGAATAAAGATGTGCAAAGTAGATGAAAGATTGCAGAAGAGTATTTCCTAATTTCCAAGATTGAACCTAAAGATGTCAATGAAGCTTGTAATGATGAACACTAGATGGAAGCTATGAAGGAAGAACTGATGCAGATTGAAAAGAATGATACATGGATTCTTGTTCATAGACCTAAAGATAAAAATGTGATTGGTACTAAATGGGTCTTTCAGAATAAGCTGAATGAACAAGGTGAAGTAGTCTGGAATAAAGTAAGACTAGTATGTAAAGGGTATTCACAAATGGAAGGTATTGATTTTGAAGAAACCTTTGCCCCTGTTGCCAGAATTGAAGCTGTAAGATTGGTTCTTGCTTATGCTGCATATTAGAACTATAGAGTCTATCAAATGGATGTGAAGTCAGCTTTTCTGAATGGTGAATTAGAAGTATATGTTGAATAGACAGATGGATTTCAACTAACTGACAAGGAAGACATGGTTTTTGATTGAAGAAAGCTTTATATGGACTCAAGCAAGCTCCTAGAGCCTAGTATGCTAGACTGGATAAGTACTTATTGAAGCTTGGATTCAATAAAGGTACTGTTGATAGGAAATTGTATTTCAAATTGGATCATGACAAAGAGTTGATTATTGAAGTCTTTGTTGATGAAATTATTTTTAGAGGAGATGATAATCTATGTATGAATTTTGCTGATGAAATGAAGAGTGAATTTGAAATGAGTATGATTGGAGAGATGAAGTTCTTTCTAGGATTACAAGTTACTCAGTTAGACAATGGAATTCTCATATTTTAGTCTAAATATGTGAGAGAGCTGCTGAAGAAGTTTGGCAAGGATGACTCAAAGCCTATTGGTACACCCATGGTAACTGGATGCAAGTTAACCTAGAATGATGATTCTCCTAAGGAAAATCAAACAAGATATAGGTCAATGATTGGTGGATTATTCTATTTAACTCAGACCAGACTAGACATTATGAATGTTGTATGTATGGTTGCTAGATTTCAAGATGATCCAAAAGAATCTCATGTGACTGTTGTAAAGAGAATTTTCAGGTATCTGAAAGGAACAATTGATTTTGCATTTTGGTACCCTAAGGATGATGATATTACTTTGAGTGCATATATTGATGGGTATGTGCAGGATCATCATGGAAAAAATAGGCCCTTAAGTGGCAAAAAACTCAGAAAAATTAGAGTTAGGCAACTTGACGTAAAAATTTGAATAACTTATTTATATTATTTCAAAAATATGTAAGAATAGAATCTGTAGCAAATTGAATGTAGTTTCTAAACTACTAGGTTTATTTAAAAAAAAAATCTATTTGGTGAAAAATTTGAAATTTCAATGCAATAGTACTTAAATTTCAAGGAAAAACTAAGAATTAGGTGTTTATCTGACCACCCTAACCACAATAAAATGATAATATTTTTTTATAAGATTTTATACATAATTAGAGGACTCATGTCTGGATGTGATGCATATTTTTTTGTAATTTTTTTCCAAGTAAATAATTAATTATGAATTTTTTATTACAAATTTTAAAAAATATAAAAAATTGTATGTCTAACCATCTTAACTTGGTCAAAACTTCATAAAATTCTTTTTTTTTTAATCCTATAGTATGCAAAGCATAGAATGTGATGCATGTTTTGGATTCAAAAAATGTGATACCATTTGAAAGCTATAGATTTTTTTCAATTAGCACTTTAGTCGTAATTCAAATAGAAAATAAATAATAATTATTTATTAAATTCAAAGTAAAACATAATTTATATTGGTAGAAAGCTGAGAATATCCTTTAAAAACCCTTTTCATTTCATCAATTTTGGGTTAAAAAAAAATCAATAGCCACATACCCTACAAATACCCATCATATTGCCACTTTTTGGCCCATCATGATCCTACACATATCCTGATGCGGATTGGGAAGGAGATGTAGATGACAAGAAAAGTACTAGTGGTGGTGATTTCTTCCTAGGGAAGAAGTTGGTGTCTTGGTTGAGTAAAAAGAAGAATTCCATTTCTCTATCTACTATTGAGGCAGAGTATATTACTACTGCAAATAACTATACTGAAGTGATGTGGATGAAACGGATGCTGAAAGATATCAGAGTAGTATATGATGAGCCTATTTCCATATACTGTGAAAACTCAAGTGCAATTAACATATCAAAAAATCTGGTGCTACACTCTAATACCAAGCATATATCAATCAAGTTTCAATTCTTGAGGGAGAAAGTGAGTGAGAAAGAAGTCAGACTGGAGTATGTCCCTACCAAAGAACAGGTTGCAGACATTTTCACCAAGCCGTAGCCAAAGGATACATTTTAGTATATCGGAGGGATGCTAGGGGTGGTTACCCCTCCTAATATGAACTAAAGATGCATTTGCTTGCATCAATCTATATGCTTCAAAGCTATATTTTGATCTGCATTGATATTTATGTGGCTGCTACTCTGGGGGAGTAGTCAAATGTGTAGATATGTGGTTTAGAGCTTGTATGTGGGAAGTTAATTCTTATCTTTTCCATTGATGTCAAAGGGGGAGAAGAGCAATGTGAAATATCTTTTTGGGGAGAAGAGCAATTGAGGAAAATAGTCATAATCTAAGGGGGAGTAAGTGTAGTTGTGTTGATGGTATTTTTCACATCATGTGTTGCCATCAATGCCAAAGGGGGAGATTGTTGGATGTTGTGGTTGTGTTGTTGATATGTGGCTATCATTGATGTCAACACTATTAGCACTAATGTATTGAAGGTTGTATATGTCGAGGATATTGAGAAAATTGTACAAGAAAGTATGCAGGTTCCCAATGGATCAGTGAAGGTCATGAAGGTGTCTTGCTCAGTACGTTGAAGATCAGTTGTTGTGGACTAAAGGGTTTATTTATGAGAGTATCTAGTCTATCCACTAGAAGTTTCAGAGGTTAGAGTGAATATTTGATCATGTTATGGACAATTGTGTTCTGACAATATTTCTATGGGTTCTGTCAGTGCTCTTGATTGATGTTTATGTAATTTTGGTAATCTCAGTTGCTGTGGATGCCTCTTTTTTTGTTCTTGTTGATTGTGAATGCTTATAGATCATTCTCTATCCTTGTTGTATGTCTATGTTGATTGGTGTACTCATGGTCGAAGATTTTTCTCGTGTGTGTTCAAGTTTTCATGTTCTTGGCCGACATGATGGTTGTAATGTTTTGCGAAACCTTGGAGATTTAAATTTGAATGTTTGGCATGCTTGAGGATACTTTTTTGGGTCGCATCATAATATTAGTCAATGGTGTTTGATTCACATTAAAAATTTATTTGTAAATTTGGGGTCGACATTGTAAATATGTTTTATATTTTGGTCGACAAAGTTGTTTATGTAACTCATGTTGCGGATATATAAGAGCAATTATTTGTTTGAATTGAAGTGTGAAAAGGTGAAGTGTGAAAGTCCTATGTGTGAATATTGTTCATAACAATTGAAGGAAGAGCAGAGTGTGAAGAAGAGTAAAGAAGGTTGAAGAAGTGTTCATGTGCTTAACCAGAGCTGTAACCTGGAATTAGCAAATGCTATTTTCTTAGTTCACAATCTGAATGGTTTTAATCTGAATCTTTCTTGGACAGTGAGCCCTCTTGTAATTGAGTAGTGAGCTCTAGGCAGTGTTCCTGAATTCGCGTGCATTCCCATTGATACTTCTTTATACTTTTAACAGGGTATAATCTTGTGGACTGACATCCACTATGGTTTTTCCCCTAATAGGGTTTCCACGTAAAAATCTTGGTGTTCTTCGTGTGTCAGATGTGCTGATTGTTTATGGTTTATTGTTCATTCATCAGTTCTAAGATTAAAGTTAAATTAAGTTTGAAAAGTTAAATATTTTGTGACAACTGATTCACCCCCTCCCTCTCAGTTGTATGTCCTTGTTTTTCCAACATCCCTAATGTACAAGCATAATGGTGAACAAAAACACTACTGTAATGCAGTTCATTGATCTTGAAAGGGTTTGTGGGAGGATCCAAAAAACCACATGAGGTGGAAAGATGGTGGATGTTCTTTTTCACGTTAAGGTTTTTGGTAAGCCTATTTAAAACCATGGGAAGAGAGAGCCTTTCTTTGGATCAAGGCCATGAGTCAGTTGGACATGCCACAAGGATGAGCATACTACAGATGAAGGGTGTGAGTTTGTAACATGTTCACACTAAGGGGGGAATGTTGGAAATTTGTGCTCACATGCATAAAATGATGTGGTGTGTAAGGTAAAAGTGAGTTGTAATAACAACTCACATAATTATGGGTGGTTGAATATTCTGTTATTTGTTAGGTTTGTTAGTATGATTATTTTTTTGTATTATGAGCTATTAAAAATAACTCATCTATATTAGAGAGTTGTTATAGGATATCTCCTACAAAATAGGAGAGTCCAATCCTATAACTATGTAATATGTATTGAATTAAAATGATGAGGAAGCACAATATTATGAATTGAATTATTTGCTTGCTTCTATTATTTTTCCTAAAATCTCTAATACCTATTATTCTCCAAATAGGGAAGAATAATAAAATACCTATCTCCAACTTTACTGGATCTGAACTAGAGAGTTTGGGCTGAGCAATCCCTAGCAGAGTCACCAACCTATTGGTTTTTTTTAAGAAACAAGCTAATATTTAGAATTACCTACAGACTTTTCCATTTCCAATATTTAGCAATCTAAAGGAATTGGCCAACAAATGAGTGAAAGCAACAAAGCTTTCCTCCTACACTTTGGGCTCTATGAAACCTGAGAGGGTGATCCCATAATGTATATTAAAAAAAAGATGCAATTAACATTTAAAGACATTGTACATTATAGATAATTCTAATAATACCACTCAATAACATAGTGTATCAAAATAAATAGTTGTTCTTTTAACAATCCCCTACACTTGGAGCATGAAAATAATAAATTTTTTAACAAAATAACTACAATGGTAACTCACTTGAAATTTTTTTGAATAAAGAGTGATTTGCTTATGAACTGACCTAAAAAATGTGTTATGAATATGTTACTCAAACCAGTTCCTTATTATGGGGTTGGGGCCCTAGCTCGGTTGGCTAAATCTTTCCTATTGTAGGAGGTTGGTCATGAGGTCTAGTCTCCCCCACCCTCGTGGTACCGGAGGCATGTCGCGCCAGCGCCGCCGATCACATTAAAAATTTTACCAGGCGCACTGTAGTTTATATGGGGTCGTGCTACCTGATTCCTGCAGTCTAAAAAAAAAAAAACCAGTTCCTTATCCTAAACATGAAGTCAATCTTAACCTATGCAACTTGATAAAAAATTTACACATAGCATCATATAATCTTTAAAATACTACATTACAAAATCTCTACATTATATTCTTGACCACTAGTTCTTATGAATATCCTAGCACTCAATTTATATGAATCAAAAGCTTCCCCCAAGCACTTACATTAATTATTTGAATTAATAAGCAAGAACAAAACCCTACATCCACTGGAAATCAATGGAGATGAACAAAATAATCCCTGATTATTTTATTCATAACTCATAGAAAAATTACATAGGATAGTAAATGGAAATCAAATTTGCACCATTCTATATTTTATTTTCTAGTTTTATTATTAGAATTACACACATTAACAGACTCAAAACCTAAGACAAAACTCAAAATATGGTCTGTATTCTTTTTTTACAATTCTCTATGATCAATTGCAATACAACAACCCCATACTTCTAGCCCTGAATTCCTTCTTATAGAGATGAAGTAGAAAAAAAAGCTTCCGGCTAGAAGGTACACATGTCACCATTTCACTAGACTGCTAAAACATATATTCTCTCTGTAGTTACAATTGCATCGTCAGATGGAGGAAAACATATATGAGACAAAATTTATTTTCATTTGTTGTTGGAGATCCAATCCCACCTTTCAAAAGGTATCTTCAAGTAGTTTTAACAATATCCTCGTACTCAAAAAGTGTGTTCATGCACACAAAATGGAAATGAAAGAAAGCATGAAAAAATAAAATAGGAAAGGACATGGAATATGTCCATGTCTGCAAACTTGTCATAAATTCAAATTGGGAAGAAAGAAAAATATTGTCCATAATTTAAAAAAAAGTCTCATATGTACTAATTTCAGGCTATGCATTTTATTTCTCCCATCCATTACTCATCATGATTGTAGATTTCAAAATTAGAAGTTATAATTGCCATCTCATCATTGTACTTAATCCTTCAGTCCATCCAAATATTTTCTCTTCCAAGCTTGGAAATCCTCCTTAGTGGGCCAACTAAATTTCATGATATTATTAGTATTTTTTCTATAAGGTCAGTATTTGGTAACTACCCGATTTCCTTCTCTATCAAAGTCCACAAATACAATCTTTGCATGGGCCAACATATCCATATTTATCTTTAGTGTTCTCATATCATGCCCCAGGAAAATTGAAGCAAATTGACCTAAAATGACATCATTAGTTTCCTTTTTCCACTCCTATAAGGTTTTTATGCTACCATCATCTCTTAAGATAGATGGGAGGAGACCATGATGTGACTCATGAAATTTTTTAACCAATTCCCTTATCTTGGCCTCCAAAGGCTCAAAACTTCCCCTGAATTTTTGAATCTCATTTATAATAGTAATGGTGGGCTTAAGTTTCTTAGGGTAGTTAGCCTCTTGCTTGGCTCAAATTGACATCATCCTCAACCCTTGCAACTTGGGGATCCATGTCTCGATGAGTGGAATAATCCTCTCCTTATCATTTAAAAAAATATTTATAGCAGATTTCATGGAGGAATAACTATCATGAATACTATTCAATATTTTAGCAACCCCTCTATTTAAGTGTTCCAAGACTATAGTGGAAATCTTCATATTACTTATAAAAAAATATCGATCATGATTGTCACATTTTTCTTTATAATAATTTAGTTGCTTAAGCAACACCTCCTTGCTAACACCTTCCTCTACCTGTGGTGCTTCTAATGTACCAAGCTCTATTATTGAAATGGGCACAATTCCCATATTATATGGGACAATTTCCCATTAGGAACTTTATAAATGGGTAAAATTAGGGGGTGCAACTTCATATGGAGTGGTAGGACAATCAACACTTGTCTATGTTTCCTTCCTTGGTTGCAAATTTTGCAACTTATCCTCTAATAATGCTATTTTCATTTGTAGTTGCATCTTTTGTTGTTTAGTCTTTCCATAGTCTACCAACAAGTTATTGTAGTATGTCCTAAACTTTTCTTTTTCTACAGTTATATATTCCATTGTGGCTTTTGTGAACTGAGCAACATGTACAAACATATTTTCTTCCTCAAGAGCTAATGTATCTAATGCTCTCTTTATTATTAGGCCTACCCTATAGTTAGGTGCAACTTTAGTAGTGCTAGGCTTTCCTGTACTTAGGGCTAGGGACCAAATATCTAATGCATCCCATTGCTCACTAAAAGTAGATCCTTGTAGTGCAATTGCAACCTCTTCCTCTGAATTGTAGAGAGGTGTATCACATATTTTTATTGTATCAAAGGCAATAGCAGAATCCAAATACCATTTTAGTAACAGCAAAATACTACTATCTCTTACCAACTTTCTATCCTCTTATGTTGTCATCCTTTGAAACTTACCTCTCATTTCATTCAAGACCTGTGCTTCAATGGTGGCATCAGGTAACTCTTGATGAAGACTTCTTTGATTGGCCAAATTGCTGACATATTCATCCCTCTTGGCCCTATAAGAAAATTCCATGAAGGCTTGAGATCTTATAAATCAATCATCATCCATGAATCTCATGCATGCTTCCACCCTGACATCATCCTTGCCATTAAGCTCAATGAGGTTATCCTTACTTAACCTCATACCCAACTCTTGTGACACCATTTCTACTGGTGTAGGAGTTGTTCCATATTGCATTTCCTACTCATATACCCAAAATTCCTCATCAATTTCATCATCATCACAATCCAAAAAACTTGTTTTTTCAACCTTTTACTTCTTCAATGGTGGCTCTCTAGGTGGTGAGGCATGTTGTGATGGAGCATCAACATCCATAATTTCAAGCTCAGTTTTCCTTGGAGGAGATGGTGGTGGAATTTGTGGCATAGGAGAAATAGAAATTTGATCCTCTTGTTGAGAGGGAGCAACCACTATATCATCTTTCTTTGTTTTTCTCCTCCTTAGGAGGCTAATTTGTAGGCCTTTCCTCCATAGTAGGAATTTTTCCTCCACTCTGTTCCTTCTCCATGGGGGATTTCCCCTTATCTTGAATCATTATTTCACCTCCATGGTGACCAACCATTTCTTCAAATTTTTGGAACACATATTCCACCCTTTGCATTATATTTGGGATCCGTGCAAGAGTGACGAATTTAGGATCCTTTTCCTTTCCTTTTCTTTTCATTTTTTAAAAAATGATCCACCTTTCTTTTCTATCCTCTTGTTCCACAAAATCAAAGATGTTCCTTTTTATATCCTCGGGGAAATAGAAAATATGCACAAACTTGGAACTCCTGTTACTATCCTTTAACCAGGCCATGAATGTTTCAAGATCATGATTCTCTCTTGTCACTACTCTTTTCATATGAAAAGTCTTTAGTATATCTGTTATCTTATTCCAACCTCCCTTTGCCCTTACAAAATTGGAGAAGCGTGTGTATGAGGGGAAAAATGTTCCTTTTCCCTATTCCAACAAATGTTTGTTCTCCAAACTTCTCAACTAATACATCTCCTCAAGAAATCTAATTCTTTTTGGGACATACTTATGCAACAAGTGAGGTGCAATAGTGGACCCATACACTTTCAAAAATGTATATGTACATTAAGGGATAACACCTCCCCAATTATGATCAATCCCTAGCTCAAGCCTCCTATCTTTGGGTCTCAAGAAATCATGCAGGGCCTTGGGAAATCTTAGAATACTCACAACCAGGAATCTTCTTAATTCTGAAGCAAACACATTCTCAAATACCACATAATCACGAGTCTTGTCATCCTTATCTGAGATGGTATTCCAACAATGAACAAGTAGCTCCAAAGTACCTTCCATTCTATCCAATGTCATATTATTCCCAAAGTAAGATGCATAAACATGTGCATTAACTATGAGTACCAGCTAAACCTCACTCCATCTACACCCTACTTCAATTTGACCAAACCCTCACAAATTCTCTCTACTAGAAGTCATGCATAATCATATGTTGTGTGATATTGAGGGAGTTGAATGTGGGCTGCCATATACATCCATGCCATAGGTATTCTAGTGATAGGATCATAACTAATTTTCTAGAAAATGGAGTAGAAAGTCCTCTAGAAATATGGGAAAAAATAATTAACAAGAAAAGGATCTATTAATGCTATTAGATTTCCACAATCCATAGTTCTGAAGATTGTTAATTTCTGGATTTTTGATTGTGTTAGAGCTTTTTTCATCAACGTTTCAGATCACACTCAGTGATCCATCATCAGGATGTTAGAGAGCATAGGAAATGAGAAAATGATGGATCATAGTCATTTTCTCATTTCCTATGCTCTCTAACATCCTGATGATGGATCACTGAGTGTGATCCGAAACGTTGATGAAAAAAGCTCTAACACAATCAAAAATCCAGAAATTAACAATCTTCAAGAAAAGGATCTTTATCAAATAGCCCTAATGTGATTTTTTGGCCTCCAATTTTTGCTAAGTACCTTGGCAATATATGGACCCTGAATGCAATCTTAGTTCTACCATACACTTCCCTAAGAGCCTTTTCATTAATTTTAGAAATATCATCACTCCACTCAGTGAGTATGAAGACACGAGCCATCTCTTGCTTGGTGACCTTAACCATGTCAATTCCATCATAAGACCTCACGGTCCTAGTGACTGGGTCGTAATTCATAGCTGTTTCTTTCAATAGATCGATATCCAGGTATACATTAGGCATGGTCGATTTCCCTAGCTCAAGATTCCAAGGGTTGCCAACTGGAATGCCCATGTTTCTATTTTTAAACCAACCATAGAAAAATTCCCACCCAGTGCGAGGTACTTTGGCATCCCTAATAGAACTATTATTGTCAATTAAACCTTGAACTATTTGTGGACCTTGGAGAAGCAATTGAACTTTAGTTTTTTCATTGGTTGAAGGTGACAATTGGTCAATAAGGTCTTTAGTCAAAAGTATTTTGGGAATGGAGGCTTCCCCTTTTGATGAAGATGCTTTTTCTTTGGGAGCCATAACTCAAGGCTTTTATAAAGCAAGGTTTATGGTTTCTTAGAATAAAACCTTCAACTAAGATTTTTGACTCACCTTGGCTAGCAACGTGGTTTAATCATTAAAATTTCTAAAATGATAACATTAGTATTCAATTAGTCTTTTATTGTTGACAGGAATTACAGGAGTTAAGTGATATTATTCCAAAGATAATATTTGGTATTTGAATTCCTTAACCCTCAACACAATTATATATATATAATATACTCAAAAAGTGAAGACATGGGAAATTAATGCGAAGGCGATGAAGGGTCTTGGAGGAAAATTTTGATGGTGGTAGTTCATTCAATGTCTTGCATTGGTAAGGACACACTGTTGGTCATTGATACCTAGATCCCCAACATTGCCCTAAGTTTTAATCAGATTGAGCCCTAAATGTTGTTATTCTTTTTCTCCCTTCATCCTTCATATCAACTAGGATTTTGAAGGGGGGCGAAAATGGTTTTTTTTTATATAGGCAAGTAGGGAACTACCTTCATTTCTTATTATTTTTACTCAAAAAACTCTCACATTTAACCTTATCTCATTTTTATCTTTCTTTGTCTTGTGTAGTGGTGACATAGTGGTGACGATGGGATTGGATCAGCCCAAAACCTCGTTTCTCCCCTTTTTCTTCTTTTCTTGTTTGTTGCTCCCATAACCATGATTGTTGGAAGAATGAAGAAGGTGACCTCTCAATTTGTTTTCATTGATTCCAACACTAATTGTTAACTGGCTGAGTAAACTATGTGTCTACACTGATCCACTATTTTGATATGGAAATCCTCTTAGTAAAAGGAAATTCTATGAGTTTTTGATATGTTGCTTAGGAGTGTTAGGTATAGCTATAAATGAGTTTTTAGCAAGCTTGTGTGATCTGATTGAGTTATACAAGTGATAGAAGATCCATATTATTTTGGTTGATAGGGTTATGAACTGTTTATCTTATAAATGTTTAAAGTGTTCTTCATTAGGTCTGAGCCAGCCTAATTGAACAATATGAAAAATGAGTGATGTTGTTGCGCTACTATTCTCTAATTATCACTCAAATATGTCCTAGGATCCCAAATTGGATTGAATATCAACCCAAAGGGTGTGTCAATTCTCAACAAGGAAGACCTAGGGGGCAATTCTTTAGGCTTTGAAGGGTTAACCAACAAGCAACAGCTTGGAAAATAAACTTTAACATTCAACTCACAAAACCTAGTAATGCAAGAAAAATAATGAATGCAAATGATGAAATTAAGCAATAGCAAGTTAGGTTATGCGTACCTGGGAATTCTAGAAATGCAACAATGTTGTCAAAATGTGCTAGGGAGGACTAAGATTCCCTTATTGTCGACTTAGTCCCGCTGCTATTTTTCAGGGGAAATGCATAATCTTTGTATGTCATAATAGAATCTGAAAGAATCTCTACAAAATTCCACTTGGAGGACTAAGATGCCCTAGGTGGTGACTTACTCCCAATGTAAATTTATGATATCTCTGAAAGTGATCCTGAGGTACAATGTCTTCACTTCCTTCTTCTCTGATCTTAGGTTCTAAAACTTCTAGATCTGGCTTGTAGGTGAGTTTCTGTGAAGATGGAAACTTTGCAATGCAACTTTTCAACTTTTCATTTCAAATGATCTTCAAATCTTCAATCTAAATCTGCAAACACAGACATGCAAGAGATGAAAAACTTGTTGATTGTTAGTAAATGGAGGTTTGTGTTGGTCAAACCTCTTGTTGGTAATTAAACCTTGGAATGAAATAGAATAATGAAGGGAAATGATGAATGAACAACATGCGATGTTACAACTCACCAAACCCTTATAATGAAATATTCAAACTTGTGTGAAATCACTAGCTTGAATGTAGATCTTGAAATGCTTGATAAATATTGGGTTGAATTTCTTGCTTGAATAAAAACCCTACATCACAAGTGTTAGCTCAAAAACACACATGATACAATAATATCTTTGACATGATGCTTGAATCTTGATGATGGCTCCAAATGCTTGATGAATTGCTCTTGAATACTCTAGTGAACTCAATTATGCTATGATGAATTTTCTCACAAAAGTCTTGTATTCTTGGATAAAATGAGTGAAAGAACTTTTTATTTATACTTATCCATGCTTAATATCCCAAAATTACACCACACCAAGCCGACATATGAATTTTCATTAATTAAAGGAGGCTAAATCCTTCCAAGATTTGAAATTAAATCCCAAAAATAACTTAAGGGGGACTAAGATTCCCTAGGTGGCATCTTAGTCCTAAGGCATGAAGCTCGGGGAATAGACTCCAAAAGGGGGCCCATTTAAGGTGTACTCAAAATTAGGGTCCCAAGAGCTTTGGACGACAAAGATGCCCTAGGTGGCGTCTTAGTCCTTACCCAAAAATTAGGGACACACAGTCAGAATAATTAAATTATCATTTCCCCTTTGATGTTTGTTAGAATTAACCATAAAAGATATAATTCATTAGGCTTGTGGATGCAAAATAGGATTAATTAAGACATAAGTAGGGATAAACAAAGCAATGCAGACCCAAACAAGTGTGAAAATGCAATGGTATGGATATTCCTACACTACGTTTAGTCCCCACTTTAGTGAGAGGATGATGAACTTTCTTTAAACTAACACTAAAGTAGCCAACCACACAATCAAGAGGGGTTCAAATGTACAAATTATAGTGAGATAGGATGACAATAATCAAGAGGGTGGCCAAGTCCCCAAGATCAATATCCTATGGCAAACCAACTTAAGCAAAAAAGAACACACTTATGGATGATATATGAAGCCATAACCAAACCAATAACATACACCATGAAAAAGAGAAAAAAGAAAAGAAAAAAGAAAATAAAAATGCAATGGATCAAGCTTCGGTTGGGCATTTAACATGTTGTGGATTGGGTCTAGGTTGTTTTTCCAAAAATAGGTTTACAAGTGGAATGCACTATCCACTATGAAAACAAAATGCACACTCACAAGGGCTAGTGAAGCTAGTTGTCAACTAGGTGAGCCCCAAGAGGTCTTTATCAAAGTCTTAACCCCATGACTATGATAAATTCAAAAGGAAAAATGCATGCTCCCAAGGGCTAGTGAAGCTAGTTGTTCACTAGGTGAGCCCCAAGGGAGCATATCAAATCCATACCTCCATGACTTTAATAAGGTACAAAAATGCATGCTCACAAGGGCTAGTGAATCTAGTTGTTCACCAGGTAAGCCCCAAGGGGCCATATCAAATTCATACCTTCATGTCTTTAATAAGGTACAAAAAGAAAATGCAAGAGAGAGGGATGTTCAAAGGGATTTTACTTAGTTTTTGTGAGGTCTTAATCTTAAGGGACATCATTCATAATGTCTCCAAGAGAGGACAAATCAAAGGAAAAAATATTCACAACTTAGGGAATGTAGTGCATCACATCACCACTAAGAGGAATATAATATACTACTACATATCAAGCTCTTGAAGGACATTATTCCCAATGTCACCACAAAGAGAAAAACACATCGCATGAAGTAAGAAAATAATATCAAGGAATGTGAAATAAATAAATGAAAATGAAATCATGCCAAAATAATGCCAATGTATGCCCCCACTTTAAAGAAATTGCTAAACACCATGTTATGAGCAATTACTTTAAAGTAGCCAAAACATGAAAAAGAAAAAGGAAAAGATGGTTGCCCTCTAGAAACACACAAGGGATCTATGGATTTAGGGTTAGTATACATATTGATTGCTACAAAGATATTAGAGAGCTCAAAACTATCATCATTCCCCAAATACACATAGAATTGGAAGAATGACAAAAGGAGAGTGAAAACAAAGAAAATCCTTTTGGATCAACATGGAAGAGACATAGGGTATCTTGATGCCTTGCGTCATCCCCAGAAGGAAAAAAAAAGACAAAAATGCAAAAAACACAAAGATAATGAAAAATATTTTGGGTCAACATAGAAGAGACATAGGGTGTCTTAACGCCTTGCATCATCCCCAAAAGGAAAATACAAGACAAAAATGAAAGGTAAAGAGAAAATAAAAAGGTGAAAAGATTATGACATATAGAAGAATGAAGGTACAAATAGAGGAATGCACATAGAGAGGAAGCATAAAATAGAACATCATGGGGTATCACATTACACACATGCAATCATCCAAAAAACAATGCAAAAAGGAAAGCAAAAAGACTAGTAAAGCACATGCAAGTCAAAAATCTAGCAGGTCATCCGCATCCCAGTCTTGTTCAATATATACAAAAGGAATATCACTAGCGAGAGGGACCACATCAAGTGTTGTACTTGGAGAATCACCAAGTTCAACATGTGGTGCATCACTCAGTTTAGGGGGATCATCACGGTTGTTATTGTTTAAGCTCATGGAAGAGGAAAATAACAAATTCAGCTAATTATGCAGTTCCTCATCAATTTTAGTAATTTCTTCATTATCATCCAAGTTAACCACAATAGGAGGGCGAATAATAATATCCATTAAAGGTGTTGGTCCTTGCTGTGTTGGAAACATAGGATCTATTGGATGTGGTAAGGAAGGAGGCTCATCATATATTGCTTCTGTCAAGTTCAAATTTTTATTCTCTGTGTTGTTCTCTACGTTCATCTTTCGAGAAATAGCACGACGTCTACGTCTACACTCTCTAGAATTTTTTTAAGAACTTTTATTATAGTTTTCAAGTTGCATTTGTGTAGGAGTGGTTTTTTCAACCATAGGTTCCTTTTCTTCTTGTTAGGGAAGAACAAAAGGAACCATGGAAGGTTGTTCAACCACTTTCTCTTTGGCTTTATAAATTTGTTTAGGAGGTGGATTAGGACTTGTTTGGTTTTGTCTTGTCCTTTTTTAGGAAATAAGAAAGGGAGTTTTTATGGATGGCTCTTGGTTAGTCAGAAGGGATTTAAGTTTCGATGGGTCTTATAGGTTCTATGGTCTTGGGCCAAAAATATTATAAGGAAAAATTTCCATGAGAAGACAGAGGTCTAAAGCCACTATGGTTCATAGTGAATATTCCATTGCCGACTAGAAACTTTAAGAACTTATGGACAACAGATGGGACCACATTCATGGAGCTAAGCCATTTGTAGCCTAAGTTCACCCAAAATTGATCTGAATTATAGATGATAGAAAATGATACATTTAATTTCTTTAGTTCTACTTGTAAAGGGAGTGTGATCGAGCCCATTGTAGCATGAGCAAAACCATCATGCATTTTAATCCATTCTTTTAGTTTATCATATCTATCTTTAGTGAGTTCATGCACATATAAGAGTTCTTTTGTGATCACATTCTCTCCATAGATAGGATCAATTAGAATTCCAGGAGTGGGCATTTTATTTATTCTTCCAGCTATGTAAAGAGGACCATCAAGAGCATTTTTTATTGTTTCTTTTGAATAAAAATTAATGTTAATATGCATTTTGGTTTTTTGTTTATGAGGCTTGATGTCAATCAATCCTATAATTGTATTAATAGAACTTTGTTCATTATTATCCATAGGACTTTGTTCATCATCATCCATAGAATTTTTTTTATTATTGTTCATGTTTTCATCATCTGTGTCAATGTTCATCACACCAGGCTTAGTTTCACCAGCCTTAACAAATGAAATATTATGGTTGGGCATGTGATTGGTAAATATTTGTATGTTTTTGTTAAGGGATACAAAATTATTACCTTTGTCATTCACACCTCCAATTTGGATATGATTAGAATCAATGAGTTCTTGCACAAGATGTTTAAGATGCTTGTAATGTTCTATATCATGTCCTTTTTGTTGGTGATAAACACAATAGTAATTGTGTTTGAAGCTCAGAGGTAATGGCTTGCTAGGGTCAAGAGGTTGAATGAGAGGCAAGGTAAACATGTTTTTGTTTAATAGCTAAGTCAAGATGTTTTGAAGTGTGTAAGGTAAGGGAGTAAATTATCTTTGCAGATCCCTAAAGATATAAGGGTTACTCTTCTTTATAACAACTACTTAGGTATCAATTTGTTGGGTAGGTTGGGAGGTTGAATTTAGTTGAAGGAAACTTTTTTTTTTTCCTATGAAAGGTTGGTATGTTTTTTGGTTTGAAGATTCAGACTTTTCAAGATGGGTAGAGGTGGTTTTTGATTCACAACTACCTACAAAATATGATAATCTCAAAGGGTAGTGCATAAGTGTGTGTAGGAAATTTCATCATGGTAAGATTTTCTTACATCTTACTTTGTAAATTTTCTATGAACGTCTTTTAAAGGTGAGAATCAGGAATATTCACACTAATTTGGAATAAAGCGATTGGTAACGAGAAATATTAAAGTTAGTGACTTTTTCACTCTCATTTTTCTTACATCTCATCAAATCAGCTAATGTTATTTCAGGAACCATATGCACTTGGAAATGGTTAATAAAGGATTCAATGAGTTCATTAAATGAATGAATTGAGTTATTCAATAATGCAGAAAACTAGTCCAAGGCAACGTCTTTCAAGGATTGGGAAAAAATTTTAGCCAAAAGTTTGTCCTCAAGGATAAAGTCACTACACAAAGTAGTGAAGGAATTAAAATGATTAGTAGGATCTCCCTTTCCTCCATATTTCTCAAATCTAGTGATCTCTATAACTTGTGGCACTAGAGTTCTCAATATCTCCAACGATAGTGGGTTTCTTTTGACATAGTATGAAGGTGGACAATTTTGATTTTGATTTATGGTAGAAAATTGAAGTTGAATGGATGAAAGGAATTGTAAAAGGTGGTTAATGATAGGGTCATTTTGTGTGTTTTGAGATGGGGGTGAATATGGTGTTTGTGTGTATGTATTGGAAGGATAAGTGAATGGATTTCTTATAGGAGGAGATATAAGTGAAGATGCCACATTGGTATGGAAGGATAAGTGAATGGATTTCTTATAGGAGGAGATATAAGGTAAGATGCCACACTGGTATAAGGAACACTAGTGGAAATGTTCAAGGTAGGCAAGATATTGCTAGTTGGTTGCATTGTTATGGTCACTTGAGGATTGGTATAGGTGGGATTGGAGGTTATGGTTGAAGGAGGAGGATTTTGATTTCCTCCTTGGCTTTGCACATTTTTTGAAGTTTGAACACCATTGGTGGTGGGAGGAAGATTTTTTCCAAAGATTTGAGCTATTTTACACAAAACTTCTAGTCCTTCATCACTTTCCATCATGCAGTGAATACTATCTATGGCAGGTACAATAGTGTTGGAAATGTTTTCAATACTCAAAATATCTTGTAAATGAGCTAGGTCTTCATGCATTTTCATTATGTTCTCTTGAGGGTTATGATCAACCATTTTTTGAAAAATTGGCATAGATCTTGTAGGTAAGGTAGGCATAGCAAAAAGAGTTATCAAAGGTATGATCCATACCTAGTGAACTACTACCAACACTAGGAGTAAGAGAGATAGATAAACCAAGATCCACAATGAGTGTTTTATCGTGAGATGCCATGAGTCTCTCACTTTGTCTAACCACAATATTGACAACAAGACACTAAGTAGTACAAATCATGCAAGGGATAAACCAAAGAAAGTGCAATGAACACAATATCTGATGTTTACAATTACACTTGAAATGAAAAAAATTGAAATAACAACAATTCTAAAAAATGTAATAGGGAACTGAAAGGAGCAAATAGAAGCAAAGATAAACAATTTCAAATTTTGAAAACTACAAAGTCAAATTCAAGAGGGACTAAGACGCTAGTAAGGGTTTCTTGGTCCTACTAGTGAGATTTTAAAGTTTGAGAAAGTGAAATAGAAAGCAAACAACATAGATAGGGTTCTGAGCCAAAAACCCAAAGAAGTACTAAGATGCTAGTAAGGGTGTTTCAATCCCAGTAAAGGTTTTTCTCAAAGAAACAAAAAAATATGGATTGTTTAAAGTATTCATAGGTTTCCTACCTAGGGACCTGAAGTTTAGAAATAGAAACATGGGAAAATGAATGCAAGAAAAAGTAACTAATGAAAAGCAATTGAATGTGAATTTGAATACATTTTTTTCAATTTTGAATGTAATAACAATATTTCTAAATGTAATTAAGATGATTGATAATACACATTTTAGTTTTTCAATGAGATAAAATGATGCAAGAAAGCAAAAATGCAACCTATATGCACTTTCACTAATGCAAGATGCAATGCAAGAATGAATGCAACCTAGATCTAGGAATTTAATGAACTCTAAATCAGAAAAATGAATGAATGTTCAAAAATGTCAGGTTCACCAAAATGAACAATATGAAAAATGAGTGATGTTGTTGCACCACTATTCTCCAATTGTCACTCAAATATTTCTTAGGATTCCAAATTGGATTGACTATCAACCCAAAGGGTTCAAGTCAATTCTCAACGAGGAAGACCTAGGGGGTTTTGTAGGATTTAAAGGGTTCACCACCAATCAAAATCTTGGAAAAGATACTTTAACATTCAACTCACAAAACCTAGTAACGCAAACCAAATAATGAATGCAAATGATGAAATTAAGCAACAAAAAATTAGGGTATGTGTTCCTGGGAAATCTGGAAATATGATAAGGATTCTAGAAATGTAAGAATGCTATAAAAATATGCTAGGGAGGACTAAGGAACCCTTACTGTTGACTTAGTCTTGTTGCTATTTTTTAGGGAAATGTAGAATCTTCAGATGTTAGAATAGAATCTGAAGGAATCTCTATAAAATTCCACTTGGACGACTAAGACACCCTAGGTGGAAACTTAGTCTTAATATAAATTTATGAAATCTCTGAATGTGATCCTAAGGTTCAATGTTTTGACTTCCTTCTTCTCTGATCTTAGGTTCTGAAACTTCTGGATCTGGCCTATAGGTGAGTTTTTGTGAAGATGAAAATTTTGCAACTTTTCATTTCAAATGATCTTCAAGTCTTCAACCTAAATCTTAAAAAAAAAACATGTAAGAGAGGAAAAACTTGTTGATTGTTAGTAAATGGGTGGTTTCCTTGGTCAAACCCCTTGTTGGTAATTAAACCTTGTAATGAAATAGAATAATGAAGGGAAATGATGAATGAACAAAATATGATGTTACAACTCACCAAACGCTTGTAATGAAATCTACAAACTTGTATGAAATGGCTAGCATGAATGTAGATGTTGAAATGCTTGAATGCTTGATAGATATTATCTTGAATTGCTTGATTGAATCAAAACCCTACATCACAAATGTTATCTAAAAAATACACATGATGCAATAATATCTTTGACATGATGCTTGAATCTTGATGATGGCTCCAAATGCTTGATGAATTGATCTTGAATGCTCTTGTGAACTCAATTATGCTATGATGAATGTTCTCACAAAATTATTATATTATTAGATGATAAAATGAGTGAAAGAACCTTGTATTTATACTTATCCATGATTAATATCCCAAAATTACACCACACCAAGCCTACATATGAATTCATTAATTAAAGTAGGCTAAATCCTACACATATTTGAAATTAAATATCGAAAATAACTTAAGGAGGACTAAGGGGTTGGGGCCCTAGCTCGGTTGGCTAAATCTTTCCTGTTGCAGGAGGTTGGTCACGAGGTCTACTATCCCCAACCCCCGTGGTACCAGAGGGCATGTCACGCCAATGCCGCTGGTCACGTTAAAAAGTTTACCAGGCACACTGCAGTTTATAGGGGGTCGTGCTACCCGATTCCTACAGTCTAATAAAAAATTAAAAAATTAAAAAAATTAAAAAACTTAAGGAGGACTAAGACATGCCCTAGGTGGCATCTTAGTCCTGAGGCATGAAGATCAGTGCACATACTTCAAAAAGGGGCCCATTTAAGGTGTACTCAAAATGAAGGTCCCAAGAACTTTGGAGGAAAAATATGCCCTAGGTGGCATCTTAGTCCCGACCCAAATATCAGGGACACACAACCATAATCATTAAATTATCATTTCCCCTTTGATGTTTGTCGAGATTAACCATAAAAATATATAATTCATTTGGCTTGTGGATGCAAAATAGGACTAATTAAGACATAAATAGAGATAAACAAAGCAAGGTGAGCCCATAAAAGTGTGAAAATGCAAGGGTATGCAGTTTTCTACACTACACTAATTAATGTTTTTTCATGATTTGTTGAATGCGCCAAAAGGAATTTTGATTTAAGCTGACATATATTTTTTATTTATGCATTAAATTATGCTAACCTAATTGATGTATAAAGATGAGGCTATGTATATATATGTAAGTCATGCAAATGAAATACATAAGGTTATGGATATAGAAAAAGGAATACTATGGTATACAATAATGTGACAAGTGTGATAGTGCAAAGGTTTTAATAGTGTTGTATTCCTGGGATTAAGAAAAAAATTTGATATTCCAAAGCCTAACCAGAACTGATCTCTACACATTGAAGGTGTATTTACTTAGGTCATCAATAGGTAGATCTGGAGAATTGTGGAACCCTCTTTGGTTTATAGTATGTTTCATAAAGTATTTGTTAGCTTTAAAAGTAGAAAGGAAATAAATACCAATTAGGGAAAAATTCATAAGTAATAAAGTAGGAAGCTAAGTTAAGGTAAGGCACATTTGGGAAATTGGGAAGAAGCAATGAAAGATGAAGTGAATTAAAGTTGATTCAGAGCTTTGTACATCAAAATCCTAGTTCTTGACAAGAAGAAAAGGTATTCTCTATTATCTAAATTATGTGGATTTCAAAGTTGAAAGAACTTTCTATTAAAGCATATTCAAACTATTTGAGGAGAATGGCTACTCCTATTGTTGTGGAAATCTCTAAAAGACCCCAACCTAGATTTAGAAGATTTTTGTGGAAAGTGTATTAAAATGATCTTGTGGGTGCATTCTCGCATATTCCAAGCCATGTGCTACCCACTGAAGATAGAAGAACATACATCCATGGGAAGTTAGTAGAATTCAATCACAAAGAGCTGAAGGATTTGTGGGACAATGAGTTGATGGGAGATGATCTACTGCTTAAATCAGAAGATGAAAACCTAACTTTTGAATGAAGTTAAATGTTTGGAACTAGTTTCCAAACTTTTCCAGTGAGAGTGAGGTGAAGTTTGTTAAGATGGACCTTAGTAGGGTTCATAGAAAATTTGTGGAAAAATGAACCAAGGGTTATCAACAAGGAGGTAATTTGAGTTGTAACTAGTCTTTGTGATATTGGAACCATTCCAATTCTAAAGGAAGTTAAAAAAGATGAATTCACATGGTTGACTAGTGATAAATTTCATAGAAGAGATTTAACTACAAATTCTATTATAAACCCTACTGTCAAGTATGTTTCCATCATGATTGGGAAATAAATTTATTTCACCAGCAGGGTAAATTCAGTGTTTGCTACAGAAATTCAAATTGCGTATGAAATGGTATAGAAAGGAAAAGATTTTGATCTTTGTAATTTTCTTAGGTTGCAACTTATGGAGAACCTAAGTATGAATAAAGTAAAGAAGCATGTCTTTAAATTTGGAACTCTAGTTGTTTGTTTGTTAATCTATTTCCTAAGGGAGTTACCGAGAAGAAAAGGCATAATATGGGATAACACAAGGCTGGTTGCTCATCAGATTTGTTATCATCTATGTAGTCTAGGAGATTTTATTGAAAAAAATTATTCCCTAACTACTTCCTTTGTAGTATTTCAGAATGAAATGCATGAAAGAGACCGGATTCCAAGTAGTTTGGTGAAGAAGTATGAAAAAGAGATGACCTTTATTGTATCTATAGATGAATGCTTCATTCAAGCTATAGAACCTAGAACTTGATGGATTCAACCATTGGGATATGAGATTGATGAAAAAATGGTAGAGAGGTATATTGAGATCGTATTGGATAGTCCTAAGGACCCCTCTCGACCTAGGCATGGAACTTATGAGGAGAAATTTACTAAAGTACATTTAGAGGCTACCGCATCCAAAAGAAGAAAGAAAATTGAAGCTTTCTTCCAAGGTCAAAAATTCTATAAGGATGATATGGAACAGTTGAAGGAGGATCTTGATGAAAGAAAAGCCAAATCTACTGAAGAACCCTTCAACCCTATAAAATAAGGAAGAATATCTTTCGGTGCTACACCAACACCTATCTCTAGTACTGTCACCTCTAGTACTACTAATATTTTGAAAGGGAAGAAGAAAGAACAAATTTTCACTACATCTGTTGATATTGTTGCCCATATCAGTCCTAGTACCAAGGCATCTAAGAAAAAGGACATACCTCTTGTTGCACCATTTGTTGCTTTAGGAAGAAGAAGAGTGAAACAAAGGGCTGATAGGAAAATAAGCTAGTGTGATGCTATTGCAGAATAAGTATGACTTGGAATAGAAGAAGAGTATCAACTGAAAAGAAACAAAAATGGTAGTACCTCTCATGAAGAAGCTAAAACCAGAGTTGATATATCAATAGATGAGGAGTCAGAGGAAGAGGAGGATACTTACTGAATCCATGTACATACAAAGAAGAATGAAGAAGGATCATCAGATCCTATGGAGGATGTCTGGATCTCTTCATGTAACTAATCAACCACCTTTAAATCTAGGATCCTTAGTAAAAAATTTGATTGACGATGACCTTATGGCAGTTGTTGAGTTATATGATAAGGTTAATGATGACGGGAAATAAACCATCATAAGTGCATTTATTCAGTACATAGTTATTTGTAATATAAATATGGATTCCATACAGTCCAAAGTTACTAAAAATGTGTGGAAAAAATCAGTACTTAGAAGGAAAGAGACTTTAAATGTTGAAGAAAAGATGAGAAGTAAAGCCTTAAAATCCATTAGTTCCATTGTTTTGGAGATAGAAGCTGAAAATCTACTAAAATAATGTTCTACATTGTTTATAGTCAACCAAAGAGTTAAAAAGTTTATGACTAAGGAAGATGACTATATAGAAAAAGTAAGGCAAGAAACTTAGGATGTAATTAGGAAATTAGCAAGGAGCTATGGGGCAAGAACTAGTTCTTCATCCCACATTGCTTAGGCACAAGAACATGCTATGTTTGGAGAAGTAATGGATAATCTAGTCTTGGAGACTATTGATGAGACACTTGGTGTTTTGGAGACCCCTTCCCCTCTGATTGACACATAAGAAACTACCAGGAAAAGGTTTGATGATCAACTTAAAGATCATTCTAGTGATAAGAGATAAGAACATAAAGAATCTACTCAAAATGGGGAAGAGAAAAACAAAGATGAAAGTGAAGGAAGTAAGGAAAAAAGGAAGAATAATTACAAGGATGATGAGGATAGAAGGGGGAAAGAAAATAGAGACAAGTCCTCTGGAAAGTCATCTAGAGAAGAAGAAGAAAAATAAAAGGAAAAAGAAGAAGAAAAAGAAAAGAATAAAGAGGAAGACAAGAAATCCATTCTAGCTAAGAAGAGAAAAGGAGAAATTTCCAAAGGCCATGAACTATCAATTCCATCTAAAGAATCATCCAGAAGTACCCTTAGAGGTCTTCTTTCAAGGAAAACTATACTTAAACCTGTGCTTCACCCTTAGCTAGTTAAGATACCATCACATCCAAGTTATGTGGACTTGACAAAGATTACACCTAGTGATAGAATAAAACTTTAAGCAATACATTTCTTAGCTTTGTCACACAAGAAGATACACAGTCATATCAAAAGGGAAATGAATTGATAAATGAAGCTATCAAAGTTTTATAGGAGACAGTCCCTGGTATTACAACATCTAACTCTTTAGCTCCAATTGAAAATTTAAAGCTCATAGTTGATTCAATCAAAAAGTACACATCTAACCTCAAGGTACAGACAACAAAAGAAGTGGAGTTGATTCTGCTAAAGAAAAGACTATTTTTTCTGCAAGACAAGTGTATAATTGCATGTGACAAGGCTTTGAAAACTTTGAAAGAGGTAAGTGAATGTGATGAAGAATCCCAAGTGCTATTTATTTAGTGCATCAAGTGGACAAAATCCACTCAAGGTATCAAGGATTTAATGGACTCAATTGAGTCTCAACTTGCAGATGCCTCTAGAGATTATAAGATTACAAATGATAGAAAATATCTTAGGTGGGTTTCTATTGTAGATCTTCAGAGAAAATTTTCCATCCTACAGAGGTAGAAGGAAGATGCTATGAGACTTTATGCCCATCTTGGAGACCTAGTTATTTCTAAACATGTCTCTATATCAAATATGTTGATGGAAGCAAAAAAACTTTAGAAGATGAACATTAGGAGAAGAATAATTGGTAGAATTAAAATCTCTACATAAAACTCTTTCTAGGGAGAAAGGAGTCTTGGATGATGGAAAGCCTACTTGGGAAGCGATTCTCAAGGAGTTATAGGGTGCCCTCAGTTCCTAATTTGAAGTTTTTATCTTTTCCTGGTCCTTTGTCCTTGATGTCAAAAGGGGAGAAGAGGAGAAGAGGAGAAGAGTATACAAAATTTTATGTTATGTCTTTGTGTCTTGTACATATGTTAGGGGGAGTTGAGTGCATTAGTGTTGTACAATATTTTATTTTGAAGCAAGTCTCATTTTTGGAACATTTTTCCATCAATGAAAAAGGGGGAGATTGTTGGAAGAATGAAGAAGGTGACCTCTGGGTTTGTTGTCATTGATGCCAACAATGATTGGTAATTGACTGAGTAAACTATGTTTCTACACTAATCTGTATTTTGATCTTGAAATCCTCTCAATAAAAGGAAATTCTATGAGTTTTTGATATGTTTCTCAGGAGTGTTAGGTACAACTATAAATGAGTTTTCAACAGGTTTATGTGATTCAGTTGAGTTATCCAAGTGACAGAAGATTGACATTCTTTTGGCCGACAAGATTATGAATTGTTTATCTTATAAATGTTTAGAGGATTCTTCATTAGGTCCGGGCCGACCTAATTAATGTTTTTTTTATTAATTTTTGAATGCACCAAAAGGACTTTATATTTAATATGACAAATATTTTTGAGTTGTGCATTCAATTAGGCTGACCTAATTGATGCATGAAGATGAAGCTATGTATATATTTAAGCGATGTAGATGAAATACATAAATTTATGGATATAAAAAAAAGGAATAGTGTGGTATATTATAATGCGGCAAGTGTGATAGTGTAAAGGTTTTAACAGTGTTGTATTCCTATGACTGGAGAAATTTTTTTGATATTCAAAGGCCTAAATGGAACTGATCTCTGCACATTGAAGGTGTATTTACTCAGTTCATCAATTGGTAGTGAGCCATACATTTTTGCATCTTGAAAATAAGCCATATTTTATATTTAGGTTGTGATCCTTTCAATGGAAGTGTATCATGGTGTTGAGGCCTATAATATATTATAACTAGTTATAATATATTGTGAGCTAATCCTCACTGCAGTTTTTCCCTTTTTTGTTTTTCCACGTAAAAATCTTGGTGTCAATGTGTTATGATCTCTTTTATGTTTTGGTTTACTCTTGTAGCTATATGTGGACTGATAATTAGATGGTTAGTAATTAATTATGTTAGCAGCATACAGATTCACCCCCCTCTCAGTATTCAATGTATTCAACAATGATGGCCATGGGGAGAGGTCGACCCTTTGTGAGGATCGTGGCTTCATCAAGGGCCATGACTAGACATGATGGAAGCATCTATTTTATATTGAGTTTTTTTGTGTGTTTTGTTTGTGCAATATAGTTCATGGTAGGTGTGTATGGAGAAAAGCTGGAGTGATGAGGTTGCAACAATTTTCTCTTTCGCTAGACAACCCCCAAATCCCCAAGTGCATTATTTTCTCCTTCAAGAGTTGGTTATCTCTAGGGGCTTCTATACTGTGTGATCTCTTTTTCTTAAGTTGATGCATTTAAGGAAACTTATTGGTTTGATTTAAATTTTGGTCACAAGCTTCCCTTTCTGTATTCATAAGGATATGCAAGCAAGCACCAGAAATGAGAATAGAGATTTTGTAGTTGTGCCAAAAAAACATGTTCAGTAACCCTAGCATAAGCATTTCCATTTTGGATGAATATTTCCCTTACTACACTAGTCTTCACCATGCATAAATAGTTGCAGCAATAAGGTTGATTCCACATTTAAATAGTTTCAGTGCTATCGTGGCCTTATCCACCTCATCAGCCCCATTATACAAAGTTGTAGTTTCTTCTAATATATAATTTTGTCCAATTCCATTAAAAAGTGCATCAAATTTCATTGGATTGTGGGATCTTACTAGATTCTTTTTCTTTTTATTCATCTTTTCTTTTAGTGTCCTCTTTTTGCTTCCTTCTACTTTCTTTTCTTGCATATGAATTTTTTTTTTTGCTTTTCCTTTTCAATTTATTCCTCACTATTTGTGTCAATGGTATCAAACTTCTTCCTCTTTGTACCAACTTCATCTTTTCTCTTTTTGATGAACTATGGTCCTTCTTCTTCTTCCTCTTCATCCTCAATATTGACACCTAGATATTGGTCTCTTGTAGCTTTGGTCTTAAATGTTCTCCTCAGATAGCCAGATTGTTGTGCTACCAGAGCAACCTTTTGTTTCTTAGGCCTCTTTGCTTATTTCACTAGAGAGGAATTCTCCTTCACCGGAGCACTGGTTTGATTTACAGGAGAACTAGTCTCCTTTCTCTTATTTCCACTTAGTGATCAGGCCATCCCAGAGGACTTTTGAGCATCCAAAGTAGTGGTAGTAGTCCTACCAGATCTTTTTGCACCTAATGAGCTTCTCGGAGCTCTAGCAATTTCTCTTGCTTGTTCCACTTGCTCTATTGTAAGGTTCATGGCCTCCACAAACTATGTAGTCATCTTTTCAACCTTCTTATTTATTTTTGGTTTCATTTTCCCCATGTGCATCTTCATTTATTTGTATTCATAGGTGGCATATCTTCCTTTTGTGGTGTCCTTAGGTTTTCTCAACATATAATCTTCGGATGCCATGATCTCATTCTCAATAATCTCATATCCCATTTCTGGGATCCACAATATTCTTGACTATACTACTTAATGTATGATACATTTATCTTTAGAAACCATGAACATGATATCCTTTATGTACTTCTTAACCATCTTCAATGGAATTATCTCCCTCTTTTGCATCCTCTTTTGAAAAACTACAAAGAAAGTCACAAGAGCATCTTTATGTTCCTTTGCATCTCCCAAACCTCTTAAGAAGTCTCTGACTTGATGAGCAATAGATTTTCCTTTCAACCACACTATACTTCTTGTGTCGTGAAGTTGTTTCAAAAAGTAAAACAATAAAAACACAATAAAAGTTCCATACTTAAAGGGATACCTAGTATTCTTTGTTTTCTATAGATTCTCCATGAGTTGTTCCCTTAATAACTCATATAGGTCATAATTAGCTCTCTTCTACACCATTTTATAGGTATTATTGATTGTAATGGAATATACAGAGTTCTACCTATTATATAAATACATCTTGCAACCTATAATCATTGAGGAGTACTTCATAGCAGGATTTCTAATGTTCTTCATTGTCAGTTCCCTCTTGTCATATGTAACACCAGTGAGTTCCATTACCACTTCATTCTTCATAAACTTGAGTATTAGAATAGGTACAATGGAACACAACCATATAACCTCCCTAATCACCTTCTTTGTGATCATTCCAGGAATATACATCCATACAAACATGTTATGGATGTGGCTCAAAGAAATCCTTACCCAAGCATAGTCAAGGAAAAATTTAGGAAACCCTTGCCAGGCGTCAAGGCCATTTCGTAACCAAATAATGATATTCCAACTTCAATAAAAATTCTACACTAGTGAGTTCATTTATCCACTCATCACCTAGTTTAGAATGATCATACTCTTCTAGCTTTCTATGGATATATATTATTATGTCCTTTGTGTGCAAGACTCCATATAGATTCTTTGAGAAAGCACCTTCTAGACTGACCTTGGTGGATTTTTTAAGATGCTTCTTAAACTTAGGTATTGGTCTCTCAAACACATCCACAACCCTTGGTGTAGCCATTTCAACAATTTCTAAATTTATTTCAAATAAAATTTTGAAACCTTAGGGTAAAAAAGATTGTAAATACCTTTGTTTTTTGTTTTTCAACTAGGGTTTGCATGCACAAGGATTCAATCACTTCAACTACAATATTGTGCTCTTTTTCTTCTCTTATTCACTTCAAAAATTGTTTGCAAATTAATTTTGGTTAAGTATGATCACTTATGAACCTTCTGTTGTGACCTAATTTTGTATTCAATAGACAAACCAAAAAGTTGGTAAAAACCCTATCTACATAGTCACTTTGCAATGCTCTGCAATCTTCCACATTTTGATATTTTCTACCAAAATTTTCTCCAATAGCTCAAACATGTTGGCCTATACCACATATCCTCGTGTTGAAGTATCAACACCATTTTCTTTGGTGGGGGATGAAAGATTACTCCCATTGAGACAAAGCTCTCAATTTAGTTTCCAGATGAAACATCTACACTAGATGCTTGTACAGATTCATCCTTAAGCTTTCTCTCTTCCTTATTTCTCTATACATTTTCCATCTCCTTCCTTGTTTATTTTGGATCAACCTTTTGTACTGGATCATTCTTCTTTACCGGATTATCCTTCTTCATATTTATGCTTCTGCAAAACATAGAAATGTGTCCAAGACTATTTCAATTGTAGCATATGGCATTCTTTTGACCAATATTACTTCCATTTATTCTAGATCTATATTGATTAGCTTTATGTCCAAATCCATTACATGTATAACAATGGCCATTAAAATATTGAACCATTCTATCATTGTTACATCCATTCATCATTTGACTTCTACATTCAATAGCTCTATGACTAAATCTCTTGCATGTAAAGAATTGACCAAGAAAAGATGGGACATTCTAATTCATTCTGCTTCTACATTCCATAGAATTATCTCCAAATTTATTACAAGAATAACAAAAACCAATAAAATATGGGTACCTTTGTGCATTTGGTTGTCTGAACAGTGGTCTTCTAGCTTCTTTCCTTTGATTATGGATTTGCTTGTCATTTCTCTTCTTAATTTTAGTCATCTTTTTAGGTTGGCTTGTTATATCTGAGTTTCTCCTATCTCAAATCCTAATCCTTATTTATCTTTGGAGCCTTCCTGATTTGCAATAATTTCTTCAAGATTTATAGAACTCATCTTTAATTTTTCTTCATGACTTCTTTCTTTTTCCAGATCTGATCTCAGATTCACAATTTCTTGTTCAAGCCTTTTGCATTCTTCATATTTTCTTTTCACCATTGCATTTAAGCATTCTTCAATCGTTTTTCATTCTTCAACTTGTACCTTTAGTTCAGTGATTAATTAATTTTCTTGCTTCAACTGCTCACTAAAATCCTTATGCCTTTGTCTGAATTTCATTATTTTCTCTCTCAACCTTCTGATGTATTCATTTAATTCTTTCACAATTTCTTTCAGAATTTTTTTTTCAACTTCAATTCTTTCCAAATATTTAAGAGGAACTTTTAGTTCTCCATTTATGTCAAATATGCAATCTTCTTTTGTAGATCCAATAGCAGGAATCTCTTTCAATGGAGTAGGTAATCTTTTGTTTGCCATGTATTGAACCTCCAAGACCTTCCCTAAGTGGTTAAGCTCCTTCCAAGGAACCAAGCTCTGATACCAATTGTTGAACACCCAAAATACTGAGAGGGTGGGTGAATTAGTATTCTTTTAAACTAATTAAACATTTAACCATTCAACTCATAACATATTCAATTATAGTAATGAAGGAAAGCATGAAAACATTCAACAACATCACATAACACATGAAGAAAAATCTTTTTACGTGGTAAACCCAAAATTGGAAAAACCATGATGAGGATTAGCTCACAATATATTATAACCGATATAGCATATTATAGAAGTGCTAATTGCAAGTGGACTCATTTTTTGTTGTAATTAATTATTTAATTAAACTTTCATAAGTTTACATAGGAATTTAATTAATTCTTAGGTTGCATTGACTAGGTAATTAGTTATAATGGGGCCATCCCCCTTCACATGTTTGTAAAGGAAATAAGATTCTTTCTAGAAATCTTATCTAGACTTCACATTATCTTAGGTAGGTAGTTAGTTGTCACATGTCATAGGATTATGACACATGCCAACATCATGTTACATACTAAATCTCAACCTTTCCTATATAAGGAAGGTGCTTGTACTCATTTATATAATACTATATCATACTTCATACCTCATCATTTTGATAGGTCTTAATATCAAGAAAGCTCATATTCTTGCATACTCTCTTGTAGAGGTTTTCATTGTTTTTGTAGGTGGTCTTGGGTATTTTTCTAATCTTTATCTCTTACATGGTATCATAGCATTCTATACCATCTCTTACATGGTATTAGAGCCTTGCCTGCAAGACCCTTCTCAAATCTGAGGATTGAGCTATGACTATAAGATCTTGGTGATTATTTTTGAGGTTGTCTCTATATCAAGGGTTTCATGGAAGGTAATTTTTGGTACATTTTTGAGGAAATATGAGCTCATATTCGAGTCCAAGGTTATTGAAAAAGTTATGATTGACTTTTATTTCACCAAAATTTGACATATTTGGCCAAAGTTATGAGGGTTTGAAGAAATTGCAAAATTTGCAAGATCTAGAGGTTTTAGAGCTTTTCACCTCAAATGGACCTCACAATCGTCATCAAGGAGCTTGAGAGATAAAAAAAAATGACATAAAACATGCCCATATTTTGCATCAGCTATTCGGGAGACAAAAAAAATTTACCTAGCAGGTCGTATGATTTCACAGAATAAAAAATAAATTTATTTTATATGTTCTGTGCATTGTATTTTTATTTGGGCTATTAAAAAAAAATGTATCAGGTTTTATAAAAAAAATTAGGGTTTTATATTTGTTTCAAGCATATTATATTGGAGGTTTGATTTTAAAAATTTGCGGATTGTATTTTTTCTTTGGTACCATTGTACCTACCAGTCACATCATTGACTACCACTGACTATACCCTACACCCTGCGACATACCCCACATTTACTAGCCACCACTTATTTCCTCCAGCCCCACCATTCTCTCGCCAACATATTCCATTTGCTGTTAGTTTTCTTAAAACCTAAGCCCCTTTTACTTTTCCCGTGGTCATATTCTATTCACGCCAAGCACTCAATCTGTTGGTGGAACCACCTTTGGTCCACCTCCCCGCTACCCTCCTGGTGGTATGATTTTTTTTTTTCCTTAGCACCATGGGTGGTCATATGGAGGAACCAAGGGCTATAAATTTGTGTCAGTTTAGCCTTAATTTTTTGCGCCTATTTAGCCTTACAAGTACCTGATTTGCCATAAGAGCTATTTTTTTCATTTTTCCATAACTTTTCACCATAATATCAAAATTCTACAAACAAGATATCATCGAAAATATGGTTTTGCATACTTCACATTGGTGTAGACCTTTATGCTAGATTTTTCTATGAGTACAAATTATAGCCATCTAAAGTCAAATCTCCTATTTTGACCTTCGAGCTCATAACTTTTTGCCGGTTTCTCTAATTTTGGTGATTCAAGTTGCATTTGGAAGGTATTAAGGATCTCTTTCATTTTGCTCATGCACCTTTTCCAAATTTTGCACCAAGAATGATCTATTCAATATTTTGCATATTTGGCATTGTAACTAATTAGTTGGACATCCTGACTCTTAGAGAGGTTCTATCAGTTTGGGAAGACTTCATTTGCAATATATATCATATTTGGGAGTTTCTAATTGATATTGAAGGTTATTGTATTTGTAATTGTGGAGATCAATAATAGTTCAATATGGGGTTTTCATTTCATCCTTCTTTGATTATGTTGAAAAGGGGAAACTATTAACAATGGATAAATGGCATCATAATACATCTCTGATGGCTTCATTTGTTGCCACATTTGTATAATATTGTTCACCCTCCTAATACTAATAGTAAGGAATTTTCTTGGAATTGCAAAAGGGATCATGTCTTAGGAGTCATTGCAATGCATATTGATGTTGCCACTTTGAAATCTATTGATCATTCTAAGTGTCCTCATACTCTTTAGACTAAAATTTGGGAGATATATGGTGATCATAATTCTCTGCCATTCCCAAATGATCATGTTTCAGATTGTCTTGTGCCTCTTCACTTTTGAAACAAGATACCCTATGATGTAGATACTATGCAGGAGTTTGAATATTTGGAATAATTTGAATCTTCAGATGAGGATGACAAGGGTTCTTCAGATGCTCCTTCTCCATCAAAGATAGTTGATGTACCTTCACCTTCAATGATTCATTCTCCAGATTCATTGATTGATGCTTCCATCATTCTTGTTCAACATGACCATTCATATCATGGTGATGATTCATTGAGCATGTCTAGTGATTCATTACAAGTATCTGATTGTCTTCCTGATTAGGATTCCTATCTATCAAATATTACATCCTTGTTTTTGGAGTCTCACATTTTAGATTTGGAGGAAAATTTTGAGTCTCAGATTGCTCCATCTTTATCAGAGAAAGTTGATGTATCTTCACCTTCAATGATTCATTGTGCAAATTCATTGATTGATGCTTCCATCATTCCTGCTTAGTAGGACCATTCATCTCATGGTGATGATTCATTACAACAAGTATCTGATTGTCTTCCTAATTGGGATTCCTATGTATCAAACATTACATCCTTGTTTATGGAGCCTCACATTTCAAATTTGGAGGAAACATTTGAGGGTTTATTTCTCCTCTTTGCTGATAACAATTGCAAAATAGTTGTCAAACCATCATTATATTTGGATCTTGTTCAACATCAATTTATGCATAGTCTTGTTTTGTCACCTTCATTGATTGGGCATGTACCTAATTTTATTTTGTCATCTTCATCTACCTTGGGAAAGGAGACACATGAGAAAATTTTACAGACATCATCATCCTCCATATTCATCCTTCTTTCAATTTCTATACGAAATCGGAAGAACCCCTACATTTTTACTTGTTTTTGCTTCTTCGAAAAGGGAGACAAGTTGTTTGTTGACATTGGGTAATCTTTTGTGTTCAATAACTTAGCATTTTTGCAGGGGATTATGCATTTCTCTTATGGGGGGCTATTAATTTTAATGTATATATGTGACAGATGGTTTACTTGGGGGTATCATGTAGTCCTCCACTCTTCAACACATGATTTGCTTTGCATTTTATCTCTTTCTTGTAGAGTAGTTTTTTCCCACTAGGTTTTCTCCTTTTCTTCATTTCTGAGATATTTCATTTGTATTTGTACATGGGTACCTAAAATGGCCATGTAGTGAGGACCCATCATTTCATCATTGCATCATAATTTGCATTATCATTTCCTCCCTAAGTTTCACTTATGGAGGGCGTCGGTGTAATTAATTATTTAATTACACTTGTATCAGTTTACTTAGGAATTTAATTAATTCCTAGGTTGCATTCACTAGGTGATTAGTTATAATGGGGACATCCCCCTTCACATGTTTGCATAGGAAATGATATTTCTTCTAGAAGTCATATCTAGACATCACACTATCCTAGATAGGTAGTTAGTTGTCACATGTCATAGGATTATGACACATGTCAACATCATGTTACATCCTACATCTCAAACTTGATTATATAAGGAAGGTGCTTGTACTCATTTGTATCATACTATACCATACCTCATATAACATCATTTTGATAGGTATTAATATTAAGCAAGCTCATATTATTGCATACTCTTGTAGAAGGTTTAAATTGTTTTGGCAGGTGGTCTTGGGTATTGAGCTAGTCTTCATCTCTTACATGGTATTAGAGAATTCTATATCATCTCTTACGTCATTGTCCAAGTGGACTCACTTCCCACTAAGAAATAAAATAGATAGAAGAGATTGTGACTCATAGCTAGATTTGAATTTTTTCAATTTCATCTAAATTATGGATGAAATATAGTTCTAATGAAGCTCATAATTGAAACTTGAAACTCTTCATACTGATCTAAATTAACACTCTTCTCTACTCTACATTCACACTATATTCACACAATTCACATCCACTAACTCTTATCACATTTCAACATCATCAAAATATAAAAAAAAAATCTTACTTATATATTCACTTCACCTATAACATCAATTTGGTCAACCTAATTAGATGTAAAATATAAAATATAGCTTGTCATCTCAAGATCTATCCATACACACTTCACACCAATATTCAATCCTTATAACAATTTGAGATACGTCAACATGAACCTAAACTAGAACAAGTGCATAATGGATCAAAACATACTTAACCCCTGTAATGTACCCAACACATTAGGTCACCACTGATAATGACCTAAGTACAAAAATTATGAAATGTACACCTATATCTTTACATGTGGACTTCTAAAATTCATGCCAACTACAATATGAACTCATCTAACATCTGTCAATACCTCCACAACTCCCTAAAACCAAAATCCAATTTGTGAAGAATTGCAGACTCATTAGCACATATGCACTATATTGGGAATGTTTCATACTGCCATGCCAAAATTTTGTTACTCATAACTACAAAACCAAAAAACCAACCAAGATGAAACCTTGGAATTAGGATCTTCTATCAACAAAAAAAAAAAAATGTTAGAAGCACAGAGCAAGATCTTCATCAGAAGACTAATGTAGACAAAAATATCAAATCCCTTTTACACAGAATCACTGGAATTGACACTTAGTCAATTTCTTCAATAATTGTCTTCACTAGATCAAACCTTCTTGGAAAATTGTATTTCACAATAATCCTTAGACATATTCAAGACACCCAAATTGAGCTACAACATAGTCTTTGTATCGAGATACAATTTTGATGTCAATGACAATGTTGCAATGCATAACTATTCACCTTTGTGCTTCATCCCACGTGCTCGTGTTGCCAACAAAGCATTAATGACATCTCCTTATTCTTCCAACAATCCCCCCTTTTTCATTGATGGAAACATACCAAAATCATCTCCAAAATTACTCTCCACCTTTGAAATCAAGGTAAAATGGTGTATGTACCAATCTTCATTCACACCAGATCTCCCCCTAACAAATATGTTCATATATACAAGATGAAAAACTAGAGTAACTCCCCATAAAAGAGCTATACACCATAACTAGTTCAAAACTTGTACTAGAAATTACTATAAAACATCCACATATATACAGTGGAGTTTGAAATAATAAATTGAAAATGCATAAAGAAATAAAAATACTGTCAATCAGAGGAGGTTGACTCTTGAAGCTTTGCAACATGAATTTTCCATTCTTATTTACCTTCCTCCCAGATCTTCTTGGCTATGCCAAGAATTTTCTACTATCTCTAGTTCCATAAGGCATTCTTCACCCTCTTCTAGAGTGTTGGGTGCCAAATTAATCTTGTTAGCTTTATCAACAATTAAAAGGGCATTGGAAATAGTTGTGAAATTTGAGTTCACCAAGTCCCTTATGTTTCCAAACTGCATAATGATTTTATCCTTTTGTCCTTGCAATTGGAAATTTTTCTCATGCAAATCTTCAATAGAAGATCTTATGATTCCATTCAAGTCTTGTGTTGGGTCATACGCATTGGAAGCTCTATCTATCTTGGAATCAATTGAGTACATCTAATCTTTAATTTTATTTGTGGCTCCAGGCCACTTCATGCAAAACTAGAACATGGCTTTGTCCTCAGCCACACAAGCCTAAGCATCCTTCAAACATTCCTGAAATTTATTGTGTGCTTGTGCAAACTTCTGTGTAATCTACAATAGTCTCTTCTCTTCCACTTTCTTGTTCATTTCTTTCTCAAGTTTTTCTTTCAAACTGGAAGCATACTATTTGAAAGAATCAATCAAAATCTTCATATTTTCCATATTGGTTAGTGAAATATTAATTGTTGCATAGGGTATGACCTCTTGTATTGTTTTCCACTACTTCTTCAATTAACTCTCCACTCTTTTCATGTGTTTCTATTATCTCCTTCCATGTAGATTCATGGAATACATCTCCTAGATGTAGCTTGTGGAATGGTGATTCAATCTTAGTAAGCTCAACATTTCCTTCTTGTATGGGCAGTTGTAACTATTGTGTTGACACAACCAGTTGAAATTTCAACTACATATTCAATAAATTCTTTATAGAATATTTGAAAGTTCTAGATGATTCACTATTTTCCTTTACCTCTTCCTCTACAATATTTTCTTTTAGCTCCTTCTTCTGTTGCAGTATGAGATTTTTTTTTCATGGGTGCACTCCTAAGGGGGAGTGATCAAAATCATATATGGTTGAAGAATTATGCAAAATATATTTTTTCTTTGCAATTGATGTCAAAGGGGGGGAGATAGTCATGAAAAAGAAAAAGTTTAAAGGAGGAGAGATAGGGTGAGAGAATATTGTAAAGATAGTGCATGAATGTTGTGTATGTTGTCTTTGATGTTTTTTTCACATCATGTATTGTCATCAATGACAAAGGGGGAGATTGTTGCAAGTATGAATGAGTATGGTGGTGTCGTCATTAATGTCAACACAACAATGGTTTTTGAAGAGAAAGGAAACAAGTGATTGATTGTGCATGTATAGTTGAGATATTATAGAGATGTTTTGAGTACATGGAGCTATCTTTATGGTGTTGTAGGTGTGCTGATATGATGAGTTACCAAGTGCTTTTGAGAAAATTAATAAATAGTGAAGACAAAATTGTGTGTGTGTTCAGAATGTGCTCCGGTATGTGCTCCACATTTCTTCTGTGTTGATCCTATGCTTGTGTAGAACTGAATTGTTGTTTAAGGAAATACTTGGACAATATATCCTAGATTATAGCTTTTGGTTTGATGAAGAGTGAAAAATGAGTTCACCAGTTTGTGAACTGGTCTAATAGAGTTGTTTGTCTATGGACTGGGAGAAATGTATCTGATATGTAGTCCTTGATTGGTTTGTTTCAGGTCGTGCAGATCTAAAAGAAGGCTTGTAATGGTGTTATATGTGTTCTATCAAAAGTGTTTGTGGTTTGGTGCTTTGGAAGACTAGTTTCAAAGTTTCTATGTGTGTCCATACAATCTAGATGGACTAATCGAAAGTGTTTTGTCTATGAAGGTTGTTGCAGTAGCTGCGGATGAATCTGAAGGCACTAAAGATGTGTTCTAGTGTATGGTGAAGCATCTTATGTGGTCCACATGTTATATTCTTGTTATGGAAGCATGTACTTCAAAGTTCATTGGTGTTTTCATTAGGTTTGGCTAACATGCTGTTTACACATCATGCGAAGGATAAGTGTCAATTAAGGAAGCATGTGATTGATCCAAGATGTTTTTTGGGTCTTGGTTAAGTGTTGGTTTGGTCCACTCTCATTCTCATCCACCACGGGAATGTTAAGTTGCCAACCAAATTTGAATTTGTAAAATGAAGAGTGTGTAGCCAACCTTGGAGAAAGTTTCTAAGGTTGAAGATGGTATAAATACAAGACAAGATGTTAAGGATTACATGCCACAAGTGTGAGAAGCAAGGTAGATGCGAGAGATTGTGTGAAAGTGAACTGAGGCAGTGAGGACTTCAATGTGTTAGACTCTTGAAAGCAATGAGCTGATGGTGTCTACTCTTCTATGATCAAGGATGCAGATATGTACAAGTTGCTATGGTGGATCTTCTGTTTCATTGAGATAATGCTCTTTGTGTAACATTCTTCTCTCTATCTTTCCTTATATGTAGGCAATGAGCCTCGCATTTGGACAGTGAGTCCTATCTTGGGCAGTGAACCCTCTGGCAATGAGCCTCTTTGTAAATGGTTTTGCAATTTATCTTAAATATTGTGAGTTAATCCTCACTATGGTTTTTCCCTTATTGGGTTTTCCACATAAATCTGGTGTTTCTTATGTTTGCTTTCTATTATCTACACTTCATGCTTATACTTAATAACAAATTAAAGTGGATGTGGAATTGTTTGGGATCTATCGTGAATGTGATTAGATACAACTGATTCACCCCCCCTTCTCACTTGTCTTGTTCATTTCAACATCTTCTCAATATTACCAGTATTGACTGGAGACTCTTCTTCCATTTTCTCATCTCCAGAGGTATCATCATTATTTTGCACATCTTTTCCTATATCTCCTCCACAAGTAGACTTTTCTGTGTTATCCAGAGGAGGAATATTCTCTAGTTGGTCTTGTATGCTCTCACCATGTCTATCAAGTACTGGAGGAGGAGTAAGAGTATCCTCCTTAGCAACATCTTCTCTGATAGCTACACCATTCTCTTTTGTTGTGTCCTCCACATCAAGAGGAATATTGTCCTATGCAACTTCTTCATTTGCCTCATGCTCATGCTGAGAATCATCCATCTATAAATCATCTTCAAATTTTTCTTCTAGAGCCATCTCTTTCTTAATTTTAGGATTCATTCTTAGCCTTTGTGCTAGGTCTGCAACCTTATCCACTATTTCCTTCCATATCCCATTGAGATCATTTTGATCTCTACTCATTATATTTGTCACCCTTTGTTTTGTTCTCAACTCTCTAGTGTACAATTTGGCCAATGTGGCCTTATTCTCATCGAACAAGGGAGCATTAATCTTCTGCAATACATAGGCCTTCAATTTGGCCTCTTTTTCTATTGTTTCTTATCTCCTTTCAATCAAAATATTCCAAAGCTTTGCAGGTAACTATTTCTCTATATTCTACATGTCTACTTCAAGAACTATGATATATTTTACAATGGCTTCTACTATGGTGGCCTTATCCACCTCACTAGCCCCATTATACAAAGGTATATTTTATGCTAACATATCATTTTGTACAATGTCGTTAAAAAGTGCATCAAATTTCATTGGACCGTGGGCTCTTACCAGACTCTTTTGCTTTTTCTTCTTCTTTTCTTATGGTGTCCTCTTTTTTCTTCCTTCTACTTTCTTTTCTCGAATATGAATAACAAACACTTCCTTTTCCTTTTCCATTTCTTCCTCACTATCTGTGTCAATGGTATTAAACTTCTTCCTCTTTGAACTAGCTTCACCTTTTCTCTTCTCAACCAACAGTGGTCCTTCTTCTTGTTGGTGTAATTAATTATTTAATTATACTTTGCATAAGTTTACTTAAGTAATATTGTAAGTCCTAGGTTGAATAATTAGATAAATCATTTAATAATGGGGTAATTCCCCCTTCCTTGTTTGTAGAAGATAAGATTCCTTCTAGAAGATGAGTTGTCCTTCTAGAACTTATCTCTATCTTTCTATCATTTCCTAGATAGGGTTCACATGTTGTCACATGTAGTGTGATTTTAACACTTGGAAACATCTTATGCATTTTAGGTTTTCACTCATGCTTATATATTCAAGGCATTTTGTACATTTGTAATTATTTCATATTCAATTTGGCATCCTTGCATCTTAATGATAGCATAATATTTC
>VDFB02214489.1:0-17861 GCA_007258455.2 Sequoia sempervirens
ATCTCTCGCATGGAGGAAGCTTAAAGGAAGTTCCCTATAGGCCCTCAGACTTGCAGGGAGGTATCCCCCAAGATCTATTGCATGGAGGAAACCTAGGAAAGTGAACTTCATAGAGTTAAAAAGCAGCCATGTAGATGAGTAAGCGAACAATCGCGCAGACCATCGACAATGTGGAATATTTTTAAAGGGGTCCCTCAGGAACCCTCACAAGAAGAGGGTCCACTTATGATGCGCTATTTGAAAAGTGAGGTCTAGTCAGGATGCCCCCAAGCTAGATGCAAAGATATGAAATAGGTCTAGTCGGGTTGTCCCCAAGCTAGATGCCATAGAATTCATTTGATATAAATATTTCAAAGGGGGTCCCTTGGGAACCCTTCAAAGAAAGGGGGTTCACTCAAGGGACACTTCAATTGAAAGATTGGGAGAAGAGGGGGGGTCCTTAAGAAAGACACACATCTCCAAAATGAGTTATCACTTCCCCCAACATATGGGGGAGGAGAACCATGCAAGATAGAGGTAGACCTCAATATCACTTGTCATGCGATGAAAAGGTAGGTGTGTCAATCAAATGGGAGTTTGATGGCACCTGAATCAAGAAGTTGTATTTTATCCTTCAAGGCCTTACATTCACTAGTGGAATGACTAGGCACTCGATGGAATGCATAGAAAGAATGCTTTGCTTTATCATGTTTGTGAAATATCTTACATGTAGGAGAAAGAAGAGTAATCAAGCGAGCTTTTAGAAGCCACAACAAAATATGCTCTTTCTTAGATAAAGGATGAGGAGCAGGAAGCAAACCTTTCTCTTGTGGAGAAAGACTCGACTGCTCATAGAAAGAAGACACGAAGATAGAAGATACAAGAGGAGGATCTCCATAGAGAGTATTATTCCAACAATGGGGATTATACTCCTCTATAGGATTACCATCATCCTTATTAATAGGATTTCAACCACTATCTTATTTAGTAGAAGTGTAATCATCTTCCTCAGAAGGAGGATCAATACTAAGAACATTACAATTATTGCTCACACTACCCCATGATATAGGAGAATAGCCATCTCTGATAGCGGGTGTGGATGATGTTATTGGAAGGTCTGAGTGGATTGGGTTGACTTTATATTCCTGAATGAAGGAATCTGTAAAGTCTAGAGGACCCCAATCATCACCAAGATGTGCATTTTCTTGAGAAGAGGTAGAAGGAGTAGATTTCAGATTTCCTGCTTCAGAAGGATCTTCCTCATGGACATCTATCTCCAGAGTATCCTTTTTAGTAGATAATGTTGGAGTAAACATCGACACATTAGATGATACTCAAGAAATAAGAGTGGGCACAACCAAATCTCAACCAACAAATGCCATCTCACATAAGTGCATAGCCTCAGGGTCAACCTTAATTGTGACTACTTTATTATTACATATGAACTTAATAGATTTATGCAAGGTAGACAGAACTGCACCCATAGCATGAATCCACGGTCTACCAAGAAGGTTATAAGGTAACTTTTCTGACATAACATATACAAGGGTGGGTACAGTAATAGGTCCAAGATGCAAAGGTAATACTATTGTACCTAGGGCTTGTTGACTGACATTATCGAACCCAAGAATAAAAAAAGAAGAAGCATTAATAGAAGATGGATCAATATTAATCTTAAGCAATAGATCAATGCTACATATGTTGAGCACCAAACTAGCATCAATGAGAGTATGCCTAATACCAATTTTATTAATGTTGACAATAATAATTAGAGCATCTGCTTTCTTCTATACTTCCAAAGGCGAGAGCTCCTATAGATAGAAAGTAACATTCGGCGAATCCACATGAATGTAGGCCATCAAAAACATTAGCATCCATCGGCCTAGTGGAAGAAGGCAAGAGGATCTTTTGCAAGGCTTCCTGAAGCATACCTTGATAAATCGGAGCAAACTAAAGCAAGTCTCATAGTGAGATCTTAGTCGGAGCAACATGAAGTTTCTCGACGAGATCGCAATCACCAAGTGCTTTAGTCATAGGTTTAGGAGCTGAAGGAAGACTTGGTTGTTTATTCATACTATTCTCATAAGTATGGGCTACCACTCTATAAGAGGGGGCCTTAGAAAGATCAAGAGAGTCACTATCAAACAAAACACCATCAATAGAACAAATAATTTTAGAAGAAGGACTGGTTGGAGTCACATAAATAACTGGTCTCTTAGGCCTTTGAGGGGAAGCAGAGACATATTAGATTTACTGAATCATCACAACTAGTAGAACAATTATTTGAAGACATATTCTCAACATCAATCCAAACAGGATCACATGTGGAATAATTATTTGAAGAAACATTCTCAACATCGATCCAGGGAGAATCAAATGTGGAAGGAGGTTCATCATTCACTAATGCATCATCTCTAGAAGAGAGTGCATCAAAACAAAGATGAGATTCACTATTCACTAATGCATCATCTCTAGAAGAGAGTGCATTGGAATAGAGAAGAGATTCATCATTCACAAATGCATCATCCCCAAAGGGGAGTGCATTGGAATGAAGAGAAGGTAGAGTAATGTTAAGAAAGGTATCAATGATTTCATCTTCTTGCGACAAAATATCCCCCAAAGCCAGAGGAATTTCATGAGAAGGATCAAAGATATCCAATGACATGGGCAAAGCCAAGTCACCATCGCATGCATTAAATTGAATATCATTAATATTTTGAACAAAATTAGATACAGAGCTAATAAAAGAAGACATTAAATTCATTATGATTTTTTTTGGTATTTTCTAGGTTCTAGTAATTTGCATTTTCGGAGGGTCTTCAGGGTGGAATTTGAGGTCGGCACTTGCATCAGAACCTAAAATTCAATTGCCAAAGGCACTTGTATTTTAGGGATTGAATTAGTTCTCTAGGAGACCTTTCCAACGGTGCAAACGGTTTTGAATTCCGAGCACCGAGTCAAAAGTTATGCCCCCACCAAGTAGGGGTAAATAAATTCCTAGTTTTTTGGAAGATTTTCTCTTCACACTGGGTTCACCAAAATGTAGAAGAGGGGGATTTTCTACTCATGAGTTCTCTTCATTCAGAGAGCCTCACGGGGTGAACTACCCTAAACTACCTCAGGAACAACAATAACGAGAGTTTCAGAATTTAAAAGAGCAGGTCACAGAGATTTTCTAGGCAAACTGACAAGCTCTCAACCAAAGGATGTCAGTGCAGAATATAGACAATAGCGAGGCACGCTAGCATTCCAGAGGTGCATTGGCGTCCTGTACAGACCAAAGAATGATTTTATTATAGAAAATACCTAAATGGCTGCTAGCTATCTGATTGCTGCAAAATGCGATAAAGTAGTAGAATGCAATAGAACTAAAATAAAGTGAAATAGAAGTGATGAAGATAAGAAGAAGAAAGGAAAGAAGATACTCACAACAATCCAAGTAATGAAGCCTCCAGCTAGTAGATATCTTCAGTACCTGCAAGTGTAATATCTGGAGAAATTGTTGGGGTTGTATAGGGGTTTGCCTCAATCAAACCCCTGTTTTGGTGTTCCCACCTCCATAGAAAGCCAAGAAGATAGAGAGAGATGAACTGAAATGGAGAAAAGCATGTGGTGAAAGAAAAACCCACTCAGGAGTAGAACTCACATCACCAAGAGTGAGTGATAAAAGCAAACTACACTCGAGGAGGAGAACCTGTATCACAAAAGAGGTGATAAAAGTAATCCCCGCTCAAGGAGGAGAACCATATCATGAAGTAAGGATGCAAATGGTAGGGGATATGGAATCCCAAGATGCTCACAAGCATGAAGGGAAATAGAGCTACAAAGAGTGTTGTAAAGGGAGCTTGAGAGAGCTTGAAGCTGCTACAACAAGCTACATGAAGCTATGCAAGCAAAAGTTGGAGAGTAGAAGGTTGGAGCCAAAATAAGAGAGAAGCTAGAAGTAAAAGAGTGGAGCTAGAAATGGAGGAAGAGTTGCAAATGAAGTGAAAGGACATATTTTAAAGAGAGAAAAGAAGCAAAAGGCAGCTTCCCGGACGGTTACAAAGCATCTCGAGCTATTACCACTGAGCAAAGGGGGTGACAAGTGGAAAGCATGCTTGAAAATGGTCATTTGAATGTTAAAATGTTGCAAGATGATAGCACGGTGCACAAACATCTGTGCGACATGCTAGTGTCCAGACACGCCACGCTACAAAATGACGAAAAAGGAAGAAGCACAAAGTTTGATGCGGGCTAACATGTAAGGGTGGTTGTTGAAAAGGGGTGTTGGAGCATCTTGAGAAGGGAAAAAGGCTAATGCAAGGGCTAAAATGAGCCTACTCAAGATGCTAAGGGAATGGACACTAAAGCGGGTACAAGAATGTATGTGAAATTGTGAGGGGTGCAATTTTACGCCTATACAAGTATATAAAATAAATTATTTTGGCAACAAATAGTGTCTCCATTTCTTCAAAGCATGAACTATAGCATAAAACTCTTGATCATAGGAAAAATATTTCTTCTTAGCATCATTTAACTTCTCACTAAAATAGGAAACAAGCTTACCTTCTTGAATCAAAACAACTCATATGGCAGTGCCACTAGCATCACAATCTAACTGAAAGACCTTATTGAAATATGGAAGCAAACAAAGTTGTCATAATTTTCTCAACATATCAAAAAATTTTGGCCGTCGTAGTCCATTTAACTCTTTCTATCCCCTTTCATTGCTTCAAAGAAAACAACACCATCAAACCTTTAATAAAATTTATGTAAAACCTATTAACAAGGAAATGATCTTAATTTTGTAACAATCCTTGGGGTAGGCTATCCAATGATAGCTCTCACCTTCTCTAGATCCATCTTTAAGACCCCATCGAGACAACAACCTAGATACCAACCCCTTTTCATGTAAAACTACATTTCCTAAAAATTAATCAACAACTTCTCCTCCTTAGTCAAAAAATTCCAAATATTCATTAGTGCTCCAATGTTCACCGAAATCAAAACATCATCCAAATAAACTATAAACAAATTTTCCTAAAATATTTGGAACATGATGCTTCACAAATGTGCTTGGCATTGGTTAGCCCAAAAGGAATGGCTAACCACTCGTACAAGCCCTCCTTGGTTTTAAAGGCTATCTTCCATTCATCTCCTTCTCTAATATGGATTTGGTGATATCCGCTCTTCAAATATATCTTCGTGAAGTACTCATCTCCACTCAAACAATCCATAATATCATCCATCCTTGGCAAGGGTAATCTATACTTGATGGTGATCTTGTTGATGGCTCTATAATCTGTACACATCTGCCATTCCCCATCCTTCTTTGGTGATAGTACTACAGTACTGCACATGGACTCAAACTTTCTCGAATCAATCCTTCTAAGAACAACTCATCATTATCACTCTTCATTTCTACCGGAGTCATCAAGGAGCTGGTCTAGAAAAACTAGTCTGAATCTGTCCATCCGATGACTAATCTTTCTTATAGGAGGAAAACCTTTAGGTATGTTATCATAAATAATAGCTTGAAACTCAGTCAACAAATCTAAAACCTCTATAGGTACCTCAGTAGTACCTACTTTATCAACTCTAGGAATCAATGCAAAACACATATGCTCATGCTACATACCTTCAAAGAACTTTCTTTCCATCAACGCAAACAAATTATTGCACAACTGATGCCACCTTTTCCTCTCTTCAAGGGATTCAACTTATGACAAACCCATCCTTGTCAAAATAGTACAAGGCACCACTGCACAGCCTGTCGATCAAACCACAAGTGGTCTTCCTAACAACATAGGACAAACATCCATAAGAATAATATCACACAATACCTCATCATGGTAATTTCCAATCTTGAACTTTACCAAACATTGTTCATTTACCAAGGCTTTATGGTCCTTCTGCAATCAAGCAATCTGGTATGGGTTTAGATGCCTTCTTCTCTCCAACCGTAACTTACTAACCATTTCTTCTAAAGCAAGGTTATCAATACTACCTCCATCAATAATAGCATTGCAAAATTTACCTTCACACTTACATTTGGTGGGAAACAAATTCTTCCTTTGAGTTGGCTCCTTCTCCTCATTCACCACTTTTGAGCTGTTTCGGGGCCTCTAAAGTTTTATATATGAATTTGAAGCCACATTGGAGAAATTTCCCAGGATAGAAACTTTAATTTCTCCCAAACCATGTAGGGTATTGAGGTGATTCTTCACAAATGGAAGACACACCTTGGGGTAAATTTCAGTCCATAATACCACGAGTTGAATTACTAAAAAGTGTTCATTTTCACTATTTTTGACGCTTTGATCTTACACCTCTTGGCGCCATCATGGGACCCAAAACACCGAAAATAAAGAAAACAAATATTTTTGGTGATGCGAGATTGCCCTACACCGTTGGATGCTCTTGCATCATTAAATAGATGCAATCTTCTTATACCAACGCCTCCCTTCCTTTTAGGTTTACAAATAGTATCCTGATTGACCAGAGCAATTCTAATTTTTTATTTTGTTCCTATCCAAAGGAATTTATTTTGTATATGATCTATCCTTTTATCCATAAAAGCAAAATTCTTAAACAAGGATATATATAACACAAGTATATTTTATAGAGAGGCCCTTTCAATAACTAAAAAAAATGGCTTGAATTAAAAATTTGCCAAGTAGCCAATTTATTATGCCAGCACACAAATACTATTCAATAGTTGTTAGACTTTATAATGTCCCTCGGTTTGGCCTTGCATTTGTTTGGGTGAAGTAGTTTATTCGTTATGTCATGTATTTTGTTGGTTATTATATCATTAAAATTGTGGAGAACTTAATAGTTTGATGGCCTTGTTAGATTAGTTAATTAAATTAAAATTTTAATTACAAGGCAATTTAAATATAGTGGGAATTTAAATAATAACTAAATAAATTAATATAAAGTATATATATATTAATAAATAATTAAATTAACTGTTTTGTTGAAAGTTTTGTCTAATGGTATTTTATAGTAATCAATAATGTATTATCATGAAAAGATAATCGTTCAATTGTGGAATAATAATGTTTTAAATTATATTTTGATAATTTATTATTATATAAAGATAACTATTTTAATGTGGAAAATATTGTGATTTTTAATTAAATAAAAGAGATAAGATTTTTAAATGGATTGTAAAAGCAAGAAAAGCAATTAAAAGAATACAAAAGTTCTCATGCAAGCGCATGCACAACTTTCATGAGATCGTTAAAAAGGAAATTGGAGGTTTTATGGGAGATTTTGGAGTCTTCATCTTTGATTTTTGTGATAATATCCAATTTTTGTTTAAGGAAATAAAAACGGATTTTCTCTTTGTGGATGGGGATCGTTTTTTTTAGGAGAATGTTCGCCATTGTGGAGGGAGTGATTCATTCAATCGACACCAGCCTCAATATTCATATTGTTCCATATCTTTTATAGGAGATTATTTATCATTTCCTATAGCCATTCATTCCTCAGTGAAACAAGTCTTCATCACCTTCACAACACCTAATTTTTTGATTGACCCTCCTTAGCATGGGGATGGGAAGTTATCCCTATTTTGTTTTTCTTTTGCACCTTACCCTCCTTGCTCTCTTCGTTTGCCCTTGTGTAAAATGGCTTGTCGCGGGGTGAGGTGATGGACTCAATAAGAATGTTGATTTCTTGCATCAGACACCATTCATATCTGCACCAGGAGAATGTCAGAAGCGGTGATCATTTCAGATTGAATCGTTGTTGAATGAGAGGTGGCCCGCTGCTTCACCTTCGTAGCAAGGCGTTTGTCATTTATGTTGTGAACGTCTCTATAGGTTGTTGCCTTTAAATCAGGTTAGAAATTGACTTCTTTGCATTCATGCGATATTCAATATTCGTGGCTTTGGAGATTCGCCTTCACTGTGTATGATTGTTAATTCTTAGCTTGTTGCCATCTGAGTTTTAAAAAGTTTGATTCCTACAGAATTATGATTATCATTAATTAAGAACACAAGCAAAGCTTACAATGCTTGGAGGCGTCCCTAAGAGTTTCATTAAATTGGAGATTCTGAGAGATTCCTTGCAAATCCCATTTTGTACCCATCCTACCACCAAAATATTCCTTAAATCACATTTCTTTGAGGCACTCTGTCAAACAATTCACTGCGTCGCTTATGCTTTTCCCTTCATATTTGGCATTTTAATCTTCTGATTTAGGCATGAAACCCCATGCATTCGTGATTACCACATTCTTGGTCTATAAATGTCATTGCTTGTATGGAGCGTGCAACTTTACCTTCGTCCATGTTTCACTAGTTGCTTTCAAAGCCCTCTGCAGACCTTTCATGCGCTCTCAATACATCGTGTTGTTTGCATGGTTGACTGGATAACTAGGTTTAAAATACGACGAAACTTTCTGACGAAAGATGTACAATTAGATGAATCATCGGGTAGATTGGTACTTAATGTGTACTTTTCTTTTAAAAAAAAAAATAATTGTGCCCGACGTTTTGTTGAAATTTCGACGAAGAGTGATTTTTGTCGCTTTTTTGATGAACTATTGTAGCTCTCTTAGAAATTTCCATATGATCAAATCCTAATTACTCTACGACTATTTATGATTAGATATTCTTTGATCATATCTTTGGTTATTTCATTCCCAAAAAATTAGTGTTTCCTCATGTTGACCCCGCATAGTGACATGTGTTTTGTATTACTAACAAGTGACATTGTATGCATCTATCTATCTATCTAAGTTCATCTCTTTCTCTCATTCTATATCTTTTTATTTTCTCTCTTTGTATTTGCTAATAGGCTACATATATTGTGAGATTTGAGCTTGAAACAAATCTCATCCCTGGAAACCACTATTGTGTCATTGGAAAACAAGTTTCAACTGCCATTTAATGGTAAACTAGTTGTAGTGCAATGGTAAATCCTCTAAAATATCAGGAAAAGCCTATATATACTATTATATAATAATAAATATAATTATATTATATATAATTTAATCTAATATTACTAAATTATATTAATTATATTTTGTATTATATAAAAATATAATTATTATTAATTATTAATTATAATAATTTTATATGTATTTAATAATTTTGTTAAAGAATATAATATATAATTATAATAAGTAGAATAATTATATTATTTATTATGTAAAATATAGCTAATATATACTTAACTATGTAGAATATTAAAACCTAAATGGCGCCATAATTTTCATTTTAATTAACATACTCTAAAACCTTCATCGAAACCTTATTTTCAGGTTGTAGCTCGTCAAATTGGAGAAGTGAAAGGTCAATACCAGCAATCATGAAGAGTTTGGAGGAGCGAAAACCCAACATATCAATATGTGCACGCAAGAGCACATGTAGCTTAGTGCAATAGGGCAGGAGGAAAGCTAGAGCGACGAGGTTGAGGGAACTCGGGAAAAATCGACGACCAAGGGACAATGAGTACTGTAAGTGATTGAAATCCCATGTTGTTCTTCTAAGATTTCAACTATTATAATGAGAAATTGCAGTTTCTCAAGTGAATATAACTTATATAGATATAGATAAAACCATTTTGTCACATAAATCCAAAACTATATAGCTAAATCTTAAAAAATGTTGGTAGGAATTTAAAAGATTATAGATGAATGTCCATGGGGTTAAGCTTAATTGATTTTTCACCATTGTTGGGCTAAGCCATGGCCGTTTGGTCACTGTTTTACAAAACCCTCCATTTTCCCTCAATACACTAGGGTTTTAGAGAAACACCATATACCTGACCTCCCTAACTCAACCATTGTCTTCAACACATTAAAATCATCTTGCAATAGGACAAATAACCTTCATTCATACTGTTTCATCCATCAAATTGAGAAACCCTGACTTAACAACCACAAATTCACAAGAAAATTGCCCTTGTCATCCCTAGGGCATCACTTCAATGCCAAGTTTCTTGCTTTAACAGACCCCTAAATGCAATGAACCTCTATCCTACCATGTTTCACACTAATCCACCAAGTTACAGTTCCAAGCCAGTGGGTGGATTGGTGGACGTCTTTTGTTTTTAGCCCTCAAACCCTTACACAAGCAAAACAGGGCAGTCCTTGTATTTGATTATTTTCTCCCACAAAGCAGTGACTTAGCACTTCAAAAAAAATGCAAATGAAAGGGAACATATATATTTATCTACACCAATGATCTTAGAGCATTTCAAGCTTGTACGGATCCGTACAACACAAAAGAACTTCAGAAAAATAGTAAAAACACAGAAAATTGCTTCAAGAACGTGGTATTTGATATTAAATTTTGGTATCAAATAAATAAATACTAAATTGTTAGTAATATAAAGTGGGAGTAATAAATAGGTTTTTTGAGGGGTGTCTTTGATTTGTTGGGTCATTGTTTGTTCATTTATTCTCCTACTAGTGTCAAAGATTTCACAAGTATTCACCAACTTAGATAGGTTAATTGGCATAAACTACACATAATAGAAAAAGATATTAAAATGAACTTAAATGTTCATTGATTTGTGGGTATTCATTGGCTATTCTAATGAGAGGAAAGGCTATAGATTGAAGTAAGTTGGTCGCAATCAAAAAATCACAATCATTAGAGATGTTATTTTGATGAACTAAATAATATGGATGATTCTCAACTTGAGACACATGTGATGAGGGTTGAGAAAAAAATTAGAAAACAAAGAGTGAGGAAAGCAAGAAAGCTCATCCCAGTAAGAAGAATTTGATATACTATGGATTGGATGAAAAATGAAAGATCTCCAGAATCATTAAGTCAAAATGGTGGTCAGTACAGTGATTGGTTCACTTAATTCAAATTCCATTGATTCTAGTTTTAGTGATGTAAATACTATTAGTTCAGATGATAAGCAGGTTTCATCTCAATCTTATGAGGTGGAAGATATTAGAGATAATTCAAAGGTACAACAAGTTGGTGAATTGCCCCATGCCCAAATGGGAAAAATATGAGCAAAGCCTTTGGATTGAGTTAGGTTCAAGAAATTTAAAGAATTTCTGGGAATGAAGTAAAAGTGAATAAGAAATGGTAGATTTAAATAGACTTTACAGGGGGCATGATAGGACTACTCATCCAACGTATAATAGGATTATCTTATAGAGTATTTAGTTATGTAGATAAAACAATTTTCATTTGTTTTTGTGTGCACATGAGAATGGATATCGATAGGTCATCCATATAATTGTTGCCTTTAGTGTATTTTACAAGAATAAGGAATGAGAAAATTCAAGCTCTTTCACATCCCTTAGTTTTTCATCTTTGCTAAGAAAATTGAATAAGTGTGGGAAAATGGTCTATGGACACCCATCACAAACTTTGTAATCCTTTATGTTGAGATTAATAAAATTGTCTCGGCCCAGATGGTACTTGGGAAGACTTCTATTTTCATATATGAATCTGGTGTAAGGCCACCTTGTGCATGTAAAAAGTTAGGGTAGGTTTCTGATGGATATTCATATCATGAAGTAATCTCATAATATTTCATTTTTTCTAAAGATTTATGTGCTCTTTCAACTAGCTTTATAAGTATTCATAGAGAACCATTTCTATAAAAATTCATTTTTGCACAAATACAAATTAGATGAGAGTTGCATTGATACAAAATAATCATACACAACATTGTGTTTGCAAATTCAATAAAGGCTAAAGTCAAACAAAGTCAGTTAGAAACAACGACATCTAGCTCTTCCTTAAAGCATCTTCAAATGCAATTTATGAAAACTATCCATCTCGTAATCTAAAATGTCTCTTTTGATTAGTCCTTTAAATTTATTTATCACAAGAGATTCCATGATATATTCAAAGAAATGGCATTTTCTACTTAGCCATGGAGAATGGGATATCTGCCTTAAATAAAATGCATGATTCCATTCTCATCATATCCAACTTTAAGGGCCAGCTAAAAATAAAGATTTAAGTTCTGAATGGTTTATTAGAGGCAATTTGTAAGATTCTTAAGCATTTCCAAATATGAGATGCAAAGCATCTATAAAAGGAATTAAACACAAAGCTAGATTTCTTACCCAAGTAAGAAACTAACCACATGTATAGGGAAATAATCATTAGCAGATGTTAAAACATAAAGGTTAAGACTTGATGAATTTGCAATGCAAACTTGCATTATTTTGTATCTTAAAATGATCAAGAACATCTTATCGAGGGAAAAAAAGCCAATGGTGCTCACCATTCTAGTTGAAGGCCTACTAGGCTAAGATTGTAGTGGCAACCCAAATTACCACTGCATTTAAATCAGAATTATATACATATTTGTAGCCTGAAAACATGAATTAAGTTCAAAATACCACATAGCATCATATAATAAACAAAACCACTTGGTGGTGTTTCCCTTAAAGTTTATTTACTTGAATGAAGAGAAAAATTCCTTTGATTACAATTAGAGAATACATTGGAGGCCTTGGTTGTGTAACTAGTGGACCATAGTCACATTTAATACTCGTTACAAAGTTTGGGAGTTAAAACGTTAAGTAGAAGTCTAGTAAATCAAATAACTTGGATTGAGACTATGAAACTGTGAGACTGATAATGACTATCATTACCTTTTCCCCTCAATTGTCATGCAAAAATCCTTGGAACATTGCCATACATTGTTCATGTAGGAAAATTCATCACTAAGTCTAGGTTTTTTAGGCTTCCATAGCCTCATCTACTGTGAATTGCATCTCCCAATCTCCATGTTTGTGTTAGGATGTTGTAAAATAATGACATTTTAAAGTCATTAATTGCAAGGGACAGTCTCCTTCATACATTGATTTTATTTGTAATGGACACATTTGGATGGTAGTAACAATAACTTGCAATCTATCAAAACTTGATTAGCTTATAACCTACCAAATTCTAGTGATGAAATGATAGATTAATCATAATGTCACCTTGGGATCACATCACCATGAAAGAACTTCATCCAACATCCTTATGAGTGCAGGTACAACCAAATAGGTATTTGTCATATCTGTCTTCCTCGAGCGAGGGAAATTCAGGAAGAGAAGAGGAAAGTGAGACGTGTAGTAGGTCTAAAAGAGGGAGATCAACTAGAGGTCAAAAGATTAGGAGATCATCTTGTAAACAAGTTATGCAACGTTTCCTCTATATAAAATCTTATCAAAAGGAAGAGCATTATACCAATTTATCCAGGTTTAAGAAGGTTGATGAATAGGCCAAGCCCAATTCCATATTTGTTTGGGAACATTTCTTGAAGTATACTTGATGGTAGACTAGTTCTTAGGAGGTTTCTTAATTTGGGACTAAAGTATCTCTACCTTTTCCATTAATAAGTCAATCTCTTATGAGATCCTATTAGTGATAGCCTATATTCCACGAATGAGCATCTCCATATGCCTTGAGGATTTTTTGCAAGGAATCTAGTTTTATGAATGGTTTTTGAATGTTTTGCTTGTAGGTCTCAAAAATTGAGTTTTGTTAAAAACCGCGATTCTTTAATTACTCCCAAAATATGAAGAGCTAGACTTGGGAACTTGAAATGTAGCCTTCTTATGATGCATTGATTACTAAATGAAATGAAACAAAATTTGGATTCATATTTCCACAAGCTTCAAATCCTAACTAATTAGTTTTTCTCTTCTTGTAGATTGTTAATCTTACAAAAGAATTTAGAATTGTAGTAGGTCTAACACCCATGTTGCTAGTTCAGATTTGGGATTTGGGTTTGTTGGTTTGCCACTGTCATTGATTGTTGTCCCTTCATGATTTCCCATGTATATTTCATTATATTATCGGGGGATATTTATACGATATGATTTGGATCATGAAGTAAGTTGGATTTGATTCCACTAAGCCATTATTCTCATTCACTAGTTGAAAGGTATGCAACTTGGAAATACTCTCAACATTCCTTATATGATCTTTTTCAATAAGAACAAAACATGCAAATATGGTAAATGTGCTATAGAGGTTCTAAATGTTTCTAAGGTGATCACAGATCTTAGAAATGTTCAACCTACTTCAAAATATCCACAAGGACACAACATTTTTTCCAAGTTTTCTAAACTCTAGTCATGATGGGAAACACAACATATGGTGGACCATCCAATCTAATAGGTTGTGCAACAGACATTCAAGTTGTGTGCCAACACTTAAGGACACTCACAAGCTTATTGGTTTAAAGGAGATTCATGACTAGGACCACATTGAGTTCCAATGCTTACATCTTAATACATTCATCCTCGACAACTTCTTCTACATGTTTCTAATTCCATTGAGCATTGTACCACCTTACTAGTCGGAACATAATATTCCATTTGCTTGCACTAATTATATAAGCATAATTTATTCTACACTAGAAAGCAGTTAGGTTGATCTCCAAGAAAAAAGGTTGCTCAAGAAAGTTCAGTAGCATATTGTTATTATCAATAATAATATATTATTATCAATAGTAATATTATCAACTAATGATATTAACATTTCATCTCTAATTAATCTTATTATTAATACTCTTATTTTTTTTTCAAATACAAATATTGTATTTTAAAATTAGAATTAACATCAAAATATTATTGTTGTTAAATAAAATATTAACATTATCATCAACTCTCAAATTCTCAATAGCAATACTAGTAATATTAATCAATTAACGGGATTAAAATTTCACTCCCAAACTAATATTATTAATAATAATTTTATTAATTAATCCATCCTAACAAATAGTGCTAACAAAATAAAATTAACAAGATTAAGATCATTTATTAACATATAGGTGGGAAAGAAAAAAAAAAACAAAAATCTACTTTCTATTTTCATGCAATGATTTTTATATTGATTTTTTTTTAAATGGACAGTATCCAAAATTCTATTTTCATTGTTTAATTACAATACTTTTTTTTGTTTTATTTATTTATTTATTTATTTTAAGTTTTCCTTTCGACTATTTTATATAGATTGTCTAGATATATATACTAGTAAAATGATCAACGCCAATATTAATCTTACTATTTATATTCACCATATTAATATTGATCATACACAAAATCACAAATATTAAGGCGTGATAATTAAACATCAATCAAACATTTTTTTTTTTGCTAACATGTTATTTACCGTGCACATACTAATTTAAATTTATTAACTGTTGTTTTTTTATAATTTTTACCTAACTAAAGAATACAAACCCTAAAATCTATTCATTTTCCCTAATTTTCTTTTAACCTAACTGCATGGTCCCATGGGGGGCTTGGGCTTCTATTTCCATGAAGCAAGAGGTCTTATGGGAAAAAAAAAACCGTGCTACAGGATTAATTGGAATCTTTTCCCGAAAAATAGGAGCCCCTACAGTATAGGAATGAATATTTCAGCTGGTGAAATTGGGGTGGGGCTACTTAGGAGTTTTTTATGCCACTTGTCTCTCATCTAAAATTTTCAATTCTTATTAGAAAATAAAAATGAGAGAATTTTTATTTATTTATTATTTTTTTATCACAGCACTACGGTTCATTCCTTAAATTTTGGAGTTTAAAATTTTAAACAGAATTGCAAGATTAAATCCATGGGACCAAGAACTTTAAAATATTCCTAAAAAAGCTAAGCAGCATATACTGAGATTTTTAAGGAAGCCCCCTCCATGAGACCGTACCCTAAATGTTATGCTATTCTATTTCAATTGTTTCTTTTCCACGCGTGGGCAGGCATGGCGGCTGGCGGTTTGATGGGAGTTCTCAGACAAGAAGGGGGCGACCTAAGGGCATTTTGCAGATCCGTGAGGGTTCAAATCAGGTAACAAAGAATATAATGCCAAGGATTGTTACACCCCGCTTTCCATGTCCAGCGTGTTGATATTTGTTGATCTCATCTCTTTTCTTATTGTTCTCCGTTGGGGAATTCATGATAGGATTGATCACCATTATGGGTTTGAAGATTTATTATTATTTTTTGTTTTGATTCAGGATGTCTGTCATGTTGTGATTAGAAATGGGCACGACTCCTTCTACAAGGTCATTCCTGTAGTGTGGTGAAAGGGGCGGTGCCCCGATCAGAAGCTCTTAACCTTTCATCCAATCTCCAGTGTTTTCCTTTGAATTTTTATTTTTTTATTTTTTTGTAGAAAAGAAACAAAATGTTTCCAATATACATAAAGAAAGATTATCTCATAGACCAGATGAGTGGAGAAAATCTTATGCATTTTCTGATTCAATCCCACCATAGAAGGGCTATGAAAATGATATCAATTTACATGAAAATTTAGAGTATTTACAAAATAATGGAACCCTAAGGGAATTGATTGCATTATTGTCATCAAATTTGTTTTGAGTAAAGTTGAAATTTACAGGTCCTATCATAAGAAATTTGTAAGATTATGGCAGCGTGAGAAAGCAGTCCATTAACCTCCACCAGGGCTCTCTGGCTCTTAAAAACTTCTGCATCTTTGAACCGCAGGTAACGTTACTTGCTTGGGAGCTCACATTACTCTCTTTCACTGTCGTTGAATTGGGACACATGAAGAAATTTTGAGAACCCGAGTCCTTTATCTTGTCGTTAGGGTTTACAGTTGATGTTGAACTAAGAATAATGCAACCCAAAAGAAAGCGGATCGCTATTGAGAATGGGCTCTCGGCCTTCTTTAGCATAGAGCACAAGAACGGCTCTAACCACGTCCAGTACTATTGCTTATGTAGAGATCAGCACACGCAGGGCCCCAATGCTCTGAGCAATAGTCACATTAACCAGTAGCTTAGCACTAGTTTTACTGGAAGTGGATTCAGGTGGAGAAAGCTTTTTGGTCAGGTATGGAGGCGTTTCCAGATTTAGCCAGGGTGTTCGCTCCATAGTAGGTTTGGTCCGATCAAGGAGCTTGGGATGAGTACTGGGCCTTCTCATGGCAGTGGGCTTTTTGGATTTGGCATAAAAAATGGTGTGTATGTGGTTGTGCATTCCTCCACCTTTTTCCCCCTTGTTCTTCGGGTTCCCCATTCACTTCCCTTTCTTCTTCTCAATCTGGGAAGCGAAAAACAGAGGGCGTTGTAGCCTCTCACCTCGCTGATTCGATCTCACGACTCATGGAACTCTAATCACCGTTTTCCTTTGAAATTTTTATTGCAAGGTTATTTGTCTATTTTTCCAGGGTCGATTAGATCAAGAAAGTCGTGAGACCTTGTTTGCACTCTGATTTGTTTCAGCTGCATACCTTCATGCATTTTTCTTTTGGTTTCCTTTATTGTTATTGTGATTGTGAAACAGACATAAACCCTCATCAAACACTTTTCCCCTATTTTATTTTATTTTTATTTATTATCAAATTCAATTTATTTAATTTGGGTTGTCACATACAGTTTTTCTTTAAAATAAAAGATAATATGTCTACTGGTTCCATTGCAGGTCAAGCATGAGAAAATAGAGCATGGCAGGCTTCAAAGAAATGTACAAATATATTGGGGTCTATGGTTTGGAGTGTTAATGTTTTATGATCAGATTTAATAGAAAGCATAGAAAGCAGAAAATGCACACAAAGAACAAATGAACACAGTATTTATCCTGGGAAAACCCTCCTCCTCGAGGGAGAAAAACCCAGCCACAAATATGTCTCTTATATATTGAATGAAATCAGCTTACAAGTCTCAGCACCTCTCCTAGATGCCAATATACAGAAAACCTTTGATTTCTGTTTGATATCAATCTGCTCTTTGAAGGACAATAACTTGTTGTGAATAATCCAACATCTTTTTGAAGATGTGACTTGTTTTTATAGACAAAATCAGTCACCAAACAAGCCAACATCTCCTCCTAAATATAGGCAAATGACAGTTACACATGCACACACAAGAGGACACACTAGGTGGCATTTCATTTGCTTATTTAAGGAGGAGTTACAAATACAGTTCATGCGTCTATTTAAAGGAG
>VDFB02214490.1:0-12738 GCA_007258455.2 Sequoia sempervirens
TGTTGGAATTGGAACTGTGGAACCCAAAATAGGGTGGTGCACTGCAATGAGAAAACTAAATGACACTGAAACGTCTACTCATTACTTACGAACTACATAGTACACAATTAGGTAGTACAATGTACATGGATGATAACATTTAAACAAGCCATTAAAAACAATGATTTACTCCTGTATTGACAACAAATTCTAAACTGTTGATCTCTGTTAATCTAACGGTTATAGGGTGATTCAAGAGGTTTAAGTTCACAAGCGTAGCACTCTATGCATTTCATTCTGAATGCAACTACAACCATACATCAAATGTTCATCGAATGGTTGAGTAATTTATGATATAAATAATAAACATAAAACATGTGTTTTAAATTTGCTTTAAATTTTAATGCGCTAGGATTGACATCAAGGCCAAGGGGCCAGAAACTTAACATTTCAAAGGCCTTAATAAAATGAATTACAATGTCACATTAATAGCACATTGCACAACCATTAATAACACTTAACTTGCAAAGGACTTAATAACTAGCACTTGCACCTATAGGAGGTTCAAGGTATACACCGATAGGAAATTAAAGATAAAATTTAAATATATTTTAATATTTCATAAAATGGAATACTACACAAGTTGACTTTATGGAAATGACCTAAAGCTAGAAATAATAATTTGAGATTGGTGTGGTACGTGTTAGAACTTACTTTGAAAGGAGAAGTGTGAATATTGGATTAAGATTTCACCATTTGGTTGACACATGGAAGATGGATTTTGGTTGAATTCAAATTGCTATGATCCATACATTAGACAACATGTTGAATGTGATTGCATAGAGATTCAAAGGTTTGAAATGTCATAGTAAATGACTAGTTTATTTTGATCTACTTGGTATGACTATGGGATGGATCACATGACTTGAGTAGAATTGGAAATAACATTTCATGAACCAATACTTCTCTGGGATGATCCATTAGTGACTGTGTTGGAATAATCAATCATCCATTAAGGGCTGTGTTGGAATAGTCAATCATCCATAGATGAAAGAGTAAAGTACAAAATATAAAGGGTCATTAAGTGAAGAGCATCAAGAATCAAAAGATCAATAGTCATGATGGGATGTTATACGAGAACAAAAGGCTAAAAAACAAAGTTGTATTTATTTATGGTTCCTAAATAGAAAGTTTGAGCTCAGTAATACAAACTCTCTATATTTGTGTTTTTTTCTCTTATTCCATTGTTTATGGATGTTGCTTAGTTGCAAAATGCTTTAACAATCAACAAAGCTACTAACATAGGTAACAATAAGTGCAATCCTGTTTGTCGTTGTTTGATCACTTTTTTTGTAATTTATTTTCTCTTGTTTTTTTCTTGACACAACTTTTTAATAAAACTGAGATCTACATTTTCAATGCCATTTCTTAAGAGTGGGGAACCATGTGTACATTTTCAACTAACACTGATTCAATCATTGAACATGAATATTGTGTTGTTCATGCAGAATAGTGGACTGGCAAGTCCACTTAAAAGACAACCTATCAACTAGTTAACACTAATGTAGAAATCCTATGAAAGAAAGTTACAAGTTATTATGATGGTATTGTGATTAATAGATTTAGAGAAAATTTTAGTGCTTTATAATAAGAGTGAAATTTAGTAGTTGTCTCAATTTTTCTTATTGTAAACAGATCAATGTATGTATACATCAAAATATCTCCTATAATAAATTGGTGTGAAGCTGAGGAGTGGCGGCCAATTTTTTTGCTCATGTTTTTGCTTATTTTTGAAAGCCCCGAAATGGCTCTAACCTACAGTTCTATGGTGATTTCAGACCTACAAATCAACATGCCACCATACTCCTGCAAAGGAATGAGAGAATTAGAACACAAAAACAAACAAAAAAAATCCAGCTACCCCATAAGAGTAGTTGAGACTATGAATGTAAAATATGAGGAAGTTAAATGTAAAATATGAATAATAATGAGAAAGAACTTTTTTCTTTTAATTTTGTCATTTGAATGGGGTTTTCAATTGAACAACCAACAAATTTGTATAAGAATGAGAATGAATTCGTTTTCTTTTAATTTTGTGGTTTTGAGAAATCAAACAGCCAACAAATTTGAATAAGAATGAGAAAGAACTTTTTTCTTTTTATTTTGTCAAAACAACTTATCAAACATCTTGCAAATTATACAAAAAAAAGACGACATTTTATTCTTTTCTAGTAACAAAGAAGAGAATTAGGATGGTGCCAAGGAGAATCTTTGAAAAAAACTAATATGAATTTGATCATAACAAAGTTGAATTTATAATTTCAAACTTTCTGACAAGGCATTTCGTTGAATAAATAAAATTATTCAATAAAAAAGGCTCTACTCTTAGAAGCAAAGTGTCAAGTCTTTAAACCTTGTGATAAAAGGTCGTATGGAAAAGCACAAGCATATTCCATCTTTTATGTAAACACAAATGGGAATCGAAAAGATGTATTCCTCCTAAAATCAAAATAAATATGAGTTCAAATAAACCAGAGAGAACGGTGGGGTACCTTATTTGCAACCTGGTCAGTGAGGTCATCATAGTCTGGATTTTTATTACTCTCCTCAGAAATCTGAAATTCATAGTCAAACCGATAATGAAGATTTCCCACAACTCTCTTAAATACATCTATGCATAACTCTTCAAACGTTTTGCTATTGTTCATAATGTTAATAAATCCAGGAAACACAACATTTGGGAGTACTCCCACTATAAACTTTATGAAACCAAAAGGTGGTGTTGCAGATCCATCAGGCCACATAATCTCTAACCCTTCTCTGATCGGTGAAAGACTCGATAGCAATAGAAAACTTTTGGATTATACTGGCATAAGCTCCTTTGAGTGCATTGCGTAAGGCCAACATCCCATTAAAACCCAATTCATCATATTGAAATATAACGACTACTTATCTCTAGTAACTTGCTGAGCAGAGAAACAATTGCATTCATCTGCACTACATTCCAGCCAATCATTTGAATTGAATATGTCAATTTTTTTATGGACATGGATGGATCATTGCCAACAAATGTAATGAGTGGCACTTGCGCAGAATCAGCTAGGAAGGATACAAAGTTGGAGATGTGTGGTGTCATTGGTGCCACAACAGATACCACATTTTCTCTGAACAGTTTCAACACTTTAAAACCAATTTCAATTGGGTTTCAAAACATGCTTACGTCTGGGAGTTAAAATCCAACACAAAACAAAACAAAAATAAAAAGGAATGAAGATTTTACCATTCGTTGTGTCTAGGAGATTAGAGCTTCCTATCTCACTAGTTTGAAACTGAATAAGGGTCCCATTAAGGATGTTTTGATTGTTGTTAACATCTTCAATGGCCAATTGTATGGTTACATTTGATTGTTTACCTCTGTAGCTTCCTAAATCGAGGACTCCCCCAATCCTCATTTCCGTCGGCATTGCATCACATAATTCCACAAAGAGAAGAAATAAAATCAGGGGTCTCATAGCATTTCTCCAGACATCACAACTACTGCAAGTAGGAAACATTGTTAGCAGTTCATAAGTGCATCTCTCAAGCCAACGACCAGTGAGAAAGGGTATCTAGTTCAAAAGCATTCATTTTCTCCACCCACACAAACGACTCATTTACCAGTTTCTCATCCTATCCCATGCGTTTAATGTATGCCAAGCTTGCCCTGCTGTATAACCTAGCATCGATAGCAGTTCCACCTCCCAAAACTCTGAATGTAAATTTGTTGGCTGTGTAGTTGCAAGGGTGGCTATGAATCTGAGCTCTGCATTATAGAAAGGTATTTTTTTGTAGATTGTGGATGCTTGAGGAGGTGAACGTGATTTGGTGAGATAGATAGATCATAGCAAATCTTTAACATTCATTACTTATATCACTGACGAGAGGTAGTATGATAGGATACGAGGCGACTTGGCATTTAATTCTGCACATCAGTCATTGTCACCTTCAAAAATTGTGTCTAAGTGAAGAGACAACAATCGGAAACTACCTTCTCCAATCCAAATTGAAACCTGTTTACGGGCGAGCAAATGGTATGCCGAGTGTGTGAGACAGGTTTTCCGATGGCTTGTAGACTGGCAAGTCCACAATAAAAGCCTATCGGCTAATAATGAATTACAATGTTCACATTAATAGCACAACCATTTATTTTATTACAACTGAATTACAATGTCACATTATTACATAGTACAAATACAAATGTAAGCATAAGTGCCAAGCTTTTGTTGGACCATTGGTGAAAAGTTGAAAACATAAATGTGATACATGTATCTCTAAAAAATAAATGGAACTTGTCGGGTCAACCATGAGCTCTGAAAATAAACACATGGGACTTGTCGAGTCAGCCATATGCTCTGAAAATAAATGCATGGGAAAGGGGACAATCAAATTGGAAGCACAACTAGGCTGTTTGGTGAAAAGTTATAGCGTAAATGTGATACATGTATCTTTGAAAATAAATGCAGCAGCCGGGTCAATCATGAGCTCTAAAATAAACTCATAGGACATCAGAGTCAGCCATACCCTCTAAAAATAAGAAATGCATGGGCAAAGGCCCCAATCAAATCGAGAATGGGAGTTGTGAGAAGATACAAACCTTAGCCCTTCTACAACTAGGCGATCACGAGAAGATGAACCTGAAATTAAATGCATGAGAATTCCACAGGAAACCATACAAACAATGAGGGGTAGTAAAATCGAGGCAATGTCTATAAGGGTGACAATTTGCATGGCATTGATGCCCATCATGACCATCCCACTGACATACCCGTAAAGTATTTTCAATCCTCGATAGGTCCACGGCGTACCTGTTGTCTTGATCTTTGTAACAATCTCGTCAGTCTGTTTCCATATGCCCTAGACTTTTCGTCGCGGAAAAATTTGCCTAGGAATTCCATCTTAATTTTAAAAAGCAAATGAAACATAAAAACATCACCGGGCCTTTAAAATCCCGCGCACGGAAGGTTTTCCTCGGGCCCCACCTGCCACGTGCCCTGTTCTCGCCAACCTCGCAGAAATAACCCGTGAGCACTTTCAACCTGCGAGATAGCGGGGAAAGGCCAGGATTTGGCTGCAATTCATCTTTGTGTCTCCACCGTCGATCTCCTCTTGTCCTCTTTGGTTTGCCCGTATTTCACTCTTATTTTTCACACTTAAAATATTTCACCCCCTTTTGCCTTTTAAAAAGGAAACCATTTAACATTTTTCATCCCGCAAAATACCCAAACTATATTCATGCATTTAATAATGTCTTGGGCCCACATTTTTCCTATCTCGCGCACCTCGCAAGATTAACTGGCAAGCATCTTTTTCTAGCAGGACAGCGAGCCACGGTTGGGATTTCACCTGCTCCAGCTCATTCTATCTGCCATTGATCTTCATTCATTTGCCCTAACTTCACTATTCATTGTTCATTGTTCATTGTTCATTTTTTTTTACATTTTGTCTTAAATTTCACAATGATTTACATCTCAAATATTAATAATATAATATTTGTAAAATAAGAAACAAATAAATCTATAAATTTTTTAAAATAACTTTACTTGAACATTGACTTTTTCAAAATAAAATTAAATGTTACATATGCAAACTAAAATAAATATACTAAAAAATAAAATAAACAATATAGATGTAAATAATAAAAAAGATTTACATGGAGCTTTAACATTTTTAAATAGGAAACTCAAAATTTTAATTTTAATTTCAAAATTCAAATCCAACAACATGTGTTCCCTATCAAATTTGGAGCACATACATAGAGAGAAACAAGTTTGAAACAATTTAATTTAGTGAAATCAAATATGTGAGTTAAAAATTTAGGTTCAAACTTCAAGTTCAATTCTACATACATAGATATCCTTAGATGACATTAAAAATGAACCAAAATAGTACACAATCAAATTCATAAATTGGTGATAATCATTAAATTTTTAAATATTAACATATGAAGAAATACATTCCTAATATTTGCATAATAACATCTTCATTAAATTTAGAGATAAATGCTCGTACATTTTACATTCCTAATATTTGTATAATAACATCTTCATTAAATTTAGAGATAAATATTTGTACATTTAATTTATTTCTTCATATTTACTCAATCTTTTTATTACAATAATATTTTTTTATTTAATTAATTAACCTAAGAAAATTATAAAAGAAATCACTTTGAATTGTAATACTAAACTTATTTAATTCTAACCCTAATGTAATTGTAATCTTATCCCTAATAAATTTTAACTAATTCTAATTGACCATTTATCAAACTCTAACCTTAACTTTGAACCCTAATTAAATCATAACCTTAATTGGACCGTGATCTTAACCATAAATGAACAATTGAACTCAAAATTATGGTTCACAAAACCAAATGTTTGTTATTAATAGATCTTCTCATATAAAGGAAAATAATTGTTTATACAAAAAAATTGCAAAAAAAAACAATTATACACGGGTGATCAAAGGGTTTGCATTTTTGACAACATTTAAATCACCTTTCCTCATCATTGTTAAAAAAATAGAACAAAACCACAACGAGGTACTCTCAATTTTTCTTATCTTCAAATAACAAAACTGCTCCTAATTTGCAACAAACAAACCTTTTTAAATATGTTTAATATTTTTTTCAAAAATAATAATTAATTAAATTTATAATAACCACATAGAATTTATATTAAAATTCTTGACATAAATATTAAAAATGTTAAATAGACATGACCAAAATATTTAAAATACTTACCTTTATTTTTTATTCAATCATATGCTTTATTTTTATATAATTTTAATTTATAATAAAAATAAATTTGAGAATAAATAATTAATTTATATTTCAAAAATAAAAATAAATAATAATTACTTAAATTAATATTATAAAATATATAGTATTTTAATTGTTAAACTTATTAAATTATACAAATATTTTTAAAACCATAAGAAAAATATAATATCTTCGCACTCTATATATAATTACTTTTTATTAACTCTAGAATTTATTTAAATTTGTATCATCTCCTAGAGACATAAAAACTTGCAGGCATGTAGACATTGGTCCAGAGATTTGAATGCAAAAGACAGCTCGGCAAAAGGAGTTACAAGGTGAAAAATATTAATCATCAAAGTTGCTCAGTTGAACTTTCTGCAACAATCAGCTGTTCTGAACCAATTAAAACTCACTTAATCACCTCGTTGGAAAAATACCAAATCAACTCCTGGCGAGCTGCCACTGGACACAGTGAATCATTTTGGCACAGTGAACACGTGTGCAAGAGGGCTTGGCTTGAATCATCACCCATCAAAAGATACTAAAGGTCAAAGTTGACCTCTCATAAAGGTTTCCGTAAATGCAGTTGTAAAACTGAAGAAATTCCATTTGGTTTTGATCTGCCAAAAATAGTAAATCAACTCATAAAGCTCTGAAAACTGACATGTGAGTTCACTTTGGCATGGAGAACTAAGAACAACAATCGGTTTGACTTGACAGTCAACCAGTTGCAAAATGCAAGCTCAAACGGGAGGCAACTTTACAGAAATGAAGGTTTACAAACAGTAGAAAAGTGTCAAAACCCTCCAACTTCACTTTTCGAAACCCTGACAAAGCTCATCGTGGGAAGCTGAAACTTGACATGCCTACTCACATAGGACATATGAGTGGGTGTGCAAATGGGTTTTGGACCAAAATCAATAGGCTCCAAAATATGACCCTCCAAAGTAGGTCACTTAAGCAGATTCTTCAGGTGCACTTCTGAAAGTGGAGAGGCAAAATCTTGAAATGGGAATCTCAAATTTGTGAAATTTGAGAGTGCCAACATGAGGCAATAACATAATTGAGTAATCGAGATTCAGGAAAAGTTCGTTGCAAAGGAAGAACCTGACGTTTTCTATTAGCCTCCAAAATTCTCGATGATGCCAAAATTCTTGAAATATTGTAAAAAATAAAAAGTCAAAAAGTCAAGTAAAGCATTATTTTAATCACAAATATACAGTGGAAAAGATTAAGAACATACAAACACATTTTAATAGTATTTTCTTCTGATGAGTTAATTAAATGCTTAATGTTTCATTTGAAAAGTGACATTATGTTGATGCGGGTCCTTAAAGATGTCAAGTTATAACAAGAAATGTAGGTACTTGTGTAAATTAGTTCTCATGGGAAATAGTGAAGAATAGAGTGGTAAGTCAGATTTGGTGACAAGTGTCAAACCTGAGGTAAAGCTACGAAATAAATACCCAAAGGCGAATAGTGGGTAACTAGGAAAGAGAAAGACCCAAGTTTTTGATTAGTTGGTAGAATTACTAGTTTTTCTCGACTTCCACCAATAGATGTTTTTCTCGATAACAAAACTCATCATCAAGATCGAGAATTCTGAGAGGAAGCGTTTGTGACTTGTTCCCACATTTTTGAAGATTGAGAAAACTCGATAAACTTTACCCATGATTTTTAGGCATTTGAACTACAACGAAAGAAGTCAAAGTGCAAATTTTAACTTTATCTTTAGAGACCAAGAAAAATATCTTCTAAGTGCCACCAATGCCCTTATGCCACATGTCGTTTACTAATTGGATTATTTTCTCTTAGCGACATGCTTTCTTATGATAAATTGCCACCTTGTGTTCTATAAAAGGTAGAGTGTTATTCTATTTTGAGGGTAAAAATTTGTTAAAATAATTAATCTAAAGTTGGAACATCATCAATTTATGTTTAAGTCATGTTTTATGCTCAATTCTAGTTTAAAAACTTGTATTTATAGTAGATTTTTCTAATATCAAAGCAAAAGGTTATTCCAAATTGTAAACTTACATAATTTTCTGTTGATTACTCCTATCGAAAGAGTCAATTTGCTTCCCCAAATTTGGGTGCATTTTGATACTATTTCGGTGGTAAATGATTCTTTTCTTCAAACTTTTTTCCTTATTTTGTATGTAGTTGTGAAGCAATCTGGTGAAGTACAAAATAGTTTATGCTTTGGTTTAGTTATTTCTCTATGAATACATGGATAATACTTAGGAGAAATTAATTTATTAGGCCTTTTTCCCTCTCAAATCTAATCTTTTAGTAGTTTTCTTTCTGAATGACTTGGACTAATGGAATATGAAAAGTAACGCAGGTTATAATTTGCTAAATCTTATATTGCTGGATTTTGTCAAAGTTACGAGAACCTTTAAAACTAGTGGCCCCTTATGTTTAACAACAATTGCACAATGAACCCTAAGTGAACCTAGTGAGTCAAGACCTAACATTCTCGAGCCTTGGGATAGCTAAGATTACCTCCAAATAAGAAATTTTAGTGATTCTTTCAAGAAATATGGGTTCTATTGTTCGAGTGGCAAGGATTTATCTGCATGTTATTGTGTGTGTAACAACTACGTCAATAGAATTGGCACTAGAAGGAGGGCCATTGTGAGTAAAATAAATTATATCCTTGACAATGAGAATCCTAGGGTTGAAATAGGCCTTAGGGAAAATTAGTATGGTATGAATATTGCAATTGTCCAAAAAATCTTTAACAAAATACTTTTTTCTAAAAAAATTCTTAGTTTTGGATGGGTGGACAGATGTAGAACCCGTGACACAAGAGAACATAGTGAGATCAGTTGTATATTTTTTCTAACTAGGATGAGTCTAGCTATCAACAAAGTAATCCCTTTAAGTAAAGCATCTTTGTTTAGGAAAAAGTTAGAGTTATCAAAGCTTACATCCGCTAGGGAAAATTTTAAGAAGCCTAGTAGAATTGTCAATAATATGGTTCCAAAGGTTAATAAATTTGAATTTTGTAATTCTATAGATTTGAGGTTCCCTATTGAAGAAGGTAAAAGAACAAGAAATTAAGAAGGTGTTGCAAAGGGAAGCGAATATCCAAGGAGTCATAAGCCCCCAAACACAATGGTGCAACCAAAAGTTTTAGGAGTAAATCTAAAAAGGGAAGTTGTCTAACACTTAATGTTACAGTCAAAATGTCAATCCTTTATTTTCCCAATTTGTGATAGTTTCAATCCTAATTTGTAAAAAGGGGATAATGAAGAAATTTCCTTGGACAACATACTAATTAGTGTTTGGTCTAATGATGGGAAGGGCGAAAATATGCACTCCAAATAATTGTTTGGAGTAAGGAAGGATTGTTCAATAGCAAATAGTCAAACTCAAAGAGAAGATCACATTTCTGAAATTCATGATAAAGAACTATACGATAAATTGGAATCCAACAATATTGAGAGTCACTCAAAATAGGCGGTCATTTAGGTTGCCTATATCCATATTATGGAAATAATTAGAAAATACATATTTGATTCCACATACTTTCATTTCAAAAAACACAAATTGATGCATATGTAGGGGAGAGGGGCCTATAGTGGAGCAGGGTCCAATAGTGGGGATAGAAGTAGTCCATAGTGAGCCCCATAGTAGAGCATCTTAATATCCAATTGCAAAACACTTTTTATCCATAAAATACACAAACTGACAAATCATGTGATGCCACATCAGTGCACTAATAAAATATGACTTAGTGCACCACTATCGGCCTCACTTTTTTTTTGGCCCTTTTTGGAAACCTCAACAAAAAGCATGCTAATGTGACATCATATTTGATGATGTGACCATAAAACGAAATATAGAAGCACATGAGTTTCCAAATAAATAGTTGTACAAAATTGGGATTGATTTGAAATTTTCACATAGGATTTTAAAAAACACAAAGTTAGGGTGCTCCACTATGGGCCCCTCTCCCCTATATCATTTTAACAAAAAAAACATTTATCAGAATTTAAAGATAAATTGACTAAAATTCAAACAAAAAGTGTAGCAAAATCTGTCTATAAAAGGAAATTCTTCTTCTTCATGACCAATTATATCATAATTTGAAGCTTTTATTATAGTTTAATGTGTTAGGGTTATTTTTGGTTTAGGGTTAATTGTAGTTGGTAGGTTTATAAATATTAGGGTGTAGGTTGGCTGAGTTGGTTTGTTCCTTGCTTAAGTCTAAATCTATCATGGCAAAGAGCATAATTGCATGCTTGCACAATCATTAATGCATAAACTACATACTTTATCATGAATTTTAAAACAATTGCATCATCATAGAAGAGAAAAGACAAGATTTAAACACTAAAAATTTATCATTAATTGGATTAACAAGTATATTTCGCATACATTATGTGATAATACAAACTTTGACGTATAGGCACCAAGAGTTCTCAAAATAAGCGACCCAAAATTCAACACATCACACAAGGAGAAAGGTAGTACTTCTGCATTTAATGCTAGATTGCTTGAAATCTAGAAGTACACTCCAAGTTGGCTCAATCTCTCTTACCAAAGTAAGAAATATTAAATGCTTGGTCATTGCAAACCCGAGGAGAACACACACATATCTGAATAATTTTTTAAAATAATAAAAGTAAACATGCAATAACATTAAACCAAAACCACATAGCATAACACATAGCATTAATACACTTGGTTCTCTGGGGCACGCGAGGTTACATTGCAACCACAAAACAGAATAAAGATTAAGAATATAACATAACCATTTAATTTATGATAACCATATACAATGATACATCCGATAGCCATGATGTGAGTATGATAAACATCACATAATTACATCCATGATAAATATTTTACCAAGATACAATTAAACCTAACTATTACATCATTGTTTCAATATTACATTACAATTTTCCTTGACATATGAATTACATTGAATTTCCCAACATAGGGATTGATACAAGAATAATGAACATAACGTACAACTGATCACTGGAACATCTGCACTGCGGAAAGCTGAGATGACAAGATGCTGATGGGGAACCCAACGGGTGCGGAGCACGTTCCACCCAACCATGTGAATTACAAGTAACTCACCCCCCGTGCTCAGAGGTGACGAGGAAGTGAACCCGACCATGAATGTCAACCGACTCAACAACATGATACAAAACAAGTACAACTCAAGTATGCAATGCACAACCATCGACGTACTCAAATCACATAACAAGTAAAACCAAGAAACTCATCACGATAACATGAAGTACTATCACTTAACAATCATGAATCAAATTCACAAGAATTCAAAGAAACATCACAAAGAGATAACATCGGAGGCAACACAGAAGCAACAAGGGTGTCCAAAGGTGGAAGTGTCATAAGCATTTCTCTCATGGGATTCTCTGGCCCTTCCTCCAACTGAGGCGCCATCACCCATCTATGGATCTCCTGGCCCTTCCTCCTAACTGAGGCGCCGGCACCATAGGGTAGCTGATGTGGAGCCAATAGTCTCTCATGAAGACGAGACTATGACTATGCCGACCATGACCTTCTCAGTCTATCACTAGTCTGGGTAGCCTAATGCATAGCCGAGGAATCAAAGTTTATTATCTTGTGTTTTTAACTGCAACCCCTAATTCTCTTGTTTAGGTTATCACTTATTTACTACTCTTTTGAGGGTTATCCTGGCCCTTCCTCATCCGAGGCGTCGGCGCCCACGAAGAGCCACTCTCCCACCTATGACCCCTAACAAATCTCAAGTAGGCAAGGGTTGGATCAAATCATACAAAAATAATACTCGAATCCACACATGCGAGGTATTATTCCTCTCACGACAATCCATAACAACTATCATAAGAAACGCCCAACCCTTCCAAGCACAAATTACAAAGCTTCGAAACCAAAGGTGTAATCAATACGAAGACAACTCCAACAATAAACATGCCTCTGGACTAAAGGTT
>VDFB02214492.1:0-16990 GCA_007258455.2 Sequoia sempervirens
GTATTCACATTTCCGTGCATTCGAGTCTTATTTCTACTACCGCTGTGGAATGTATTCTGTATATGAGCTATGATGATTGATGGACGAGATTGTATTAATATTGGAAATATGCCGATTGAAATAAGGAAGGATTCGTCATATTAGAAGTTTTGATTACTATTGATTTCCAACAAAGCAAGCTCCACTCCATATTTGGGCTTTCATTTATCGGTTCTATTGAAGTATTCAGTTGCTTGTACTAGCAGACATATAATTAGATATAAAAGTGTTGAGTATTGTTAGGCCTGTTTGGAGTCTAGTGCTGGAAATTTGAGTTTCATCGAGTAAAGTCAAGAAGTCTTCATTGGCTAGCGAATTTTTCAAGATCATTGATCACCGAGGATCATATCTAAAAGTCTATGCAGGCTGGGGCAAGACGTCATTGTTTACTCAGAGCAACCATAGCAGGTTCATTATTTCACTATGTATATTTGCATCTATTAGTCACAATTGCATCTTCATTAGGGTAGTGGTTACAAACATGCCTAGGACTGTTGCTCAACAATTGTAATTACATTAGTTCATGATAATTATGTATTAGTCATTTAGTGATGCTCTAAAAGTCAAAATTTACCATCTCCACTATCTTCTCCATAAGGACGATCTACTGTTAGTGAAAAATCATCTTTGACTTGATATTGTAAATAGTCTCTTACTGCAATTCAAAGGAATTTGAGAAAGCTCTTGATAGTTTCCGAGAATTCAAGGCACAAGTTGAGAACATGTCTAGGAAGAGGATTAAGGTTATGAGATCAGATAATGGAGGAATGTACACTTTTGGAGGATTTTTTTTGTAATTTCTGTATTGAGGCAGGGATCAAGAGGGAGTTCTATGTTCAACAAATTAGAGTTGTGATCCAGGTGGATACTTATTGTCAAAAATTGAAGTGTTCCACATGCTCCATATTTCGTCACCATGTCGAAGATCTCGTCAAGAGCTTTTTGACGCATTTTGAATGGACCAAATCCGAGTCCGTACGTGAAAGTTATGGTCGGTCAAAGTTGAGGGTTGACCATGATGATGTGGCAGGAATGATGATGTGGAAAAAATGATGACATGACTATTTAAAATAGAATTTAAAAAGCTGAATTCCCTTATATTTAAATTATTAAACCTTTTAAGTTTTAAAAGCCCATACTACGAGATTTTTAACGGGATTTTAAAAGATTTTTAGAGGATTTTAAAAGATTTTAAGGGATTTAAATGAGATTTTTAAGGGCTTAAACTATCAAAAAAGATTTTCATAAAAGATATTTTAAAACTAAAATTAAAGTTAACCTCCAAACTTAAAACAAATTTAATCCCTTATGATTTTTATAGCCCGAAATTATGAGGGCCATGAATATGAGACAATTTGGTTTTATTATAGTTGTTAAAACTAATATTAAAACTAATCAACCTCTAAATGGCTTTTCTACGAGAAAAGACAAAAACAAATAAACAATATGGAACCCGAATGGAAGGTAATAAGGGATTAAAGACAAAGAATTTGTTTTTTTAAGGGGGTAATGGTTGATATTATTGTTTTATTTGTAAAAATAAGGGAAATTTGTTGTAAGGGGGTTATTTTATTAAATATGGTGGTTTAAACCCATATGGGAAAATTATGTATAAAAGGGGGTTATAGGCTTTGATTTTTTAGTCAGGTGATGTGAAGGAGAGTGCAAGTGTATGCATTCAAAATTCAGTTTATGGTTTGTGAGAATCATTCTAGGGAGTGGAGAATGGTGAGAGAGTTTATGAGAAATGAGAGCTAGGACTTGATGGTGAATTGTCTTCTTTGTACATTTGGAGCTTGAAGTCAAGCTTGTTGTACTTGTGAGGGAGGACTTTGTAATTCATTATCGTTCGAGAGCTGTGAGGAGACTTGTAATAGTTGGAGCCTTGTAATTGTATTTGGAGCAAGATCAAGGATCGGTCACTTTGTTGGAAAGGACCCAAAGACATAGCCATCTTGGTGAACTCCATTATCAACTTGTGTTGTCTTCTCTTTCTTTTCTCTCTTATGTCAATCTCTTCACCTTAATTTGGTTATGTTTATCTAAGCATTTTAATTATGTTTTCAACTTTCGTTTAATCATTGTAAAAGTTATTATTCACGTGCAACAGTCCTAGATCCTAACATCAGATCAAGTGGTATCAGGCTTTGTTGTGACTAGTGTTTGTAGAGGTGAATGATAACACGATCCAACAAATAATGAGGTGAAGGCATGCTTGCAGAATACAATCTTAAGATCAGTAAACGAAGAACTTTGCCAAAGATGGAAGGATTGGAAGCTGGCAAAAGTTTAGAGCTTGATGAGAAGAGTTTCCAAAAAGCTTTTCTCGAAATGAAGGCAATGGTAGAAGTTCTTTTTCAGGAAAGGCAGGAAAAGCGAGAATGGAAGAAGCGTGAAAAAGGAGATTCATCAAAGCGAGAAAAGCATGAAGATCAGAAGGACAAAGGGAAAATACTAGGAGGTGGTGATGAGCCTCTAGAAACTCCTTCTCCATTTTCTACTTCTTCTCTAGAAATCCTATTTCTTCTGTCAATCCTTTCAAGGGTGCACATAAACATAAAATTAAATTGGATGTAAAATTTGATCTACCTAAGTATTGTGGGGAATTAAATGTTGAGAAATTAGATGACTGGGTTCAACAAGTAGAAGTGTATTGTAGAGTCCAAGGTCTCTTAGATGATGCTTCTAGGATCTAGTTAGCTACTCTTCGGTTGGGAGGTACAACTCTCACTTGGTGGGAGAGTAGAACTTGGGCATAAATTTCACATGGTAGAATCAGTTTAACTTGGGCAGAATTTGTTAATTCTCTTAAGAAGCAATTTTATCCCCTAGGCCATATGCAACAGTTAATGATGGACTAGCAAATGTTTAGGCAAGGGAAAGGTCAAACTGTCCAAGAGTACACCCATGAATTCAGGAAAAGGGCTATTGCATTGAATGTTCCATTGTACATCCAAGATACCTTGCTTAAGTACATAGACGGTTTGCACTCTTATCTAAGACATTCTATTTTGCTTTTGAATCCTTGTAATTTGGATGAAGTTTGTGTACAAGCTACACACTTAGAGTCAAGAGGTAAGGGTACTTTCATTGATAATTCTGACAAGAAGCCATCTAAGCCTGAAGGTAAATATGAAGATAAAGGAAAGGGTAAGAAGACAACTACAATTAAGAAGAAGGATGATAAGCTCACATGCTCTCATTGTGATAGGAAATGTCATGATGAAGATCATTGCTGGCAGTTGCATCCTGAATTGAAGTCGAAATGGGATCGTAAACATAAGGGAAAGAAGGAGACCACAAATGTTGTTATGGATCTTGGTTCAGAGTCTAAAGATGAAACTAAGATAACAACAATGGGATTAAAAGGTAAGGCTTCTAATGTTTATGTTGCTAGTTGTGCTTCTACTTCTCAAGTTAATGATGTCCCTACAGATAAGAAAAGAAATGAGCTTTTTCACATAAGGGTTGTTGCTAAGCATACTAAAATTGATGCACTCATAGATAGTGGATCTCAAGTTAACTTAATTTTTGAAGATGTTGTAAGGAACTTGGGATTGAAAACCACACAGCATAAGAAACCTTATCCGCTAGGTTGGGTTTGCGAAAATAATGAATTGCAAGTAACAAGGCAGTGCATTTTGAGATTCACAATCACAATTAAGTTTGTTGATGAGGTACAGTTTGATGTGGTTCCACTAGATATTTGTGGGATAGTGTTGGGTAGCCCTTATTTATATGATCGAAAAGCTATTTTCTATAGGGAATTGAATTATTATCATCTGTTTAAGGATGACATCCAATATATTGTACATTCTCACAGGATCAAGATTGGTAAATCTTTTGCAAACACAAGATAGTTAAAAAGGGTGATTAATGCAAGTAAAGATTTGTCTCTTATGTCTGTTAATTTAGGTGGTTCTAGACATGAACTAGAGGTAATCAAGGCTAATAAGATGTTGCAGGATACACCAATAGTACAACATGAGGAAACAACAAATGAAAGCATTGATGATCCAAGTTCGCAACTTTTGGTTGGGAATTTGGAGATTCCCTTGGGTAAAAATGTTCCTGTTGTGAAAGATAGACATGTTGATTCATTCGCTTTTGTATCTTCATTGTTATTCAGCTTGATATTAGTCAGTGTTTATTGGTTAATGGTTGTAATAGTTGATGTAGATGTTTATGGAAGTGATGGAATGGTGTATGTGTTCAACAATGTTATTGCAGTCCTAATTGTGGTGATGAGCCAGGTGTATGGATGCACAGGTGATACAAGACAAGTGGGGAGGCCATGCCCTCACTTAAATTCTAAATAAAAGTAACTTTTGGTGGTCCAAAAGCTCTCTAGTGGGGAGGATTGATCCAGGTGGATACTTGTCGTCAAAAATTGAAGTGTTCCACATGCTCTAGATTTCATCACCATGTCGAAGATCTCATCAAGAGCTTTCCGATGCATTTTGAACAGACCAAATTTGAGTTCGTATGTGAAAGTTATGGTCGGTCAAAGTTGAGGGTTGACCATGATGATGTGGCAGGAATGATGACATGGTAAGGATGATGATGTGGAAAAAATGATGACATGGCTATTTAAAATAGAATTTAAAAAGCCGAGTTCCCTTATATTTCAATTATTAAACCTTTTAAGTTTCAAAAGCCCATACTATGAGATTTTTAAGGAGATTTATAAAGATTTATAAAGATTCTTAAAGATTTTTATGGATCATAAAATATTTTTAGAGGATTTTAAAAGATTTAAGGGATTTAAATGATATTTTTAAGGGCTTAAAATATCAAAAAATATTTTCATAAAAGATATTTTAAAACTAAAATTAAAGTTAACCTCCAAACTTAAAACAAATATTATCCCTTATGATTTTTATAGCCCGAAATTATGAGGGCCATGAATATATGGGAGACAATTTGGTTTTATTATAGTTGTTAAAACTAATATTAAAACTAATCAACCTCTAAATGGCTTTCCTACGAGAAAAGACAAAAACAAATAAACAATATGGAACCTGAATGGAAGGTAATAAGGGATTAAAGACAAATAATTTGTTTTTTATTGGGGTAATGGTTGATATTATTGTTTTATTTGTAAAAATAAGGGAAATTTGTTGTAAGGGGGTTATTTTATTAAATATGGTGGTTTAACCCCATATGGGAAAATTATGTATAAAAGGGGTGTTATAGGCTTTGATTTTTCAGTTAGGTGATGTGAATGAGATTGCAAGTGTATGCATTCAGAATTCAGTTTATGGTTTGTGAGAATCATTCTAGGGAGTGGAGAAAGGTGAGAGAGAGTTTATGAGAAATGAGAGCTAGGACTTGATGGTGAATTGTCTTCTTTGTACATTTGGAGCTTGAAGTCAAGCTTGCTGTACTTGTGAGGGAGGACTTTGTAATTCATTATCATTCGAGAGTTGTGAGGAGACTTGTAACAGTTGGAGCCTTGTAATTGTATTTGGAGCATAATCAAGGATCGATCACTCTACTGGAGAGGACCCAAAGATGTAGCCATCTTGGTGAACTCCGTTATCAACTTGTGTTGTCTTCTCTATCTTTTCTCTCTTATGCCAATCTCTTCACTTTAATTTGGTTATGTTTATCTAAGCAATTTAATTATGTTTTCAAGACCTTCCATTTAATCATTGTAAAAGTTATTATTCATGTGCAACAGTCCTAGATCCTAACATTAGATCAACTTGTTGAAAGAAAGAACATGTTCAGAGGAAAGCACTACATGCAACCTTGGATGAGGAGGTTAGGAGGTTGATGCAGGCACTTGGAGCTGAGTTCAATTGGGAGTTAGTACTGCAAAAGGTGTGAAAAAAAAATGTTTGTGGTGGCACTTGGATGAGAAGTCTGAGTAGCTTGAACCCGACCAAGCAACATAGAAGGTTTTGTATCGAAAGGATGGATCAACTTTGTGAATGAATCTGAGGCAGGGTTCTCGCAGTGGTGGAGAGAGTAGTTCTGAAGAATCTACTCAAATCAGGTTAAGTATGGTAGGATCAGAAATGGTGCCGAGAAAAGCAATCCAACTCTAGAGGGAGTCACAACATCATCAAGATATTCTCCCTATGATAGGAGAATGGACAAAACGATAGACTGATCTATCATAACATATATTTCTCTGAGACAGAGAAATACAAGTTGAAAGCCCTTGTAACGTATATTTCTCTGAGACAGAGAAATATGAGGTGAAAGCCCTTGTAGCGTATATTTCTCTGAGACAAAGAAATATGAGGTGAAAGCCCTTGTAGCCTATATTTCTCCGAGACAGAGAAATATCAGGTGAAAGCCCTTGTAGTGTATATTTCTCTGAGACAGAGAAATATGAGGTGAAATCCCTTGTAGTGTATATTTATCTGAGATAGAGAAATATGAGGTGAAAGCCCTTGTAGTCTATATTTCTCTAAGACGGAGAAATATGAGGTTAAAGCCCTTGTACAGATCACATCTCTGAGACTGAGCTATGATTCCCACAATTGGGTGTAGCCATTGTGGACATCATGTTGAGAGAGTCCATGACAAGACATGATACCCTTGAGTGGGACTCAAGAAAGACTTTGCTATATCTCCCTAGCTAAGAGGGAGTGTTGATGTTTTGGTAGCTTTAGGAGGTAAGCCAAAAGCTGGGTTGGCTCTAGAGAAAGTCTAATTAGAATTAATCATATATTTTGTTGGGTTGGCCACATCACAAAGCAAGAATTATATTGGGTGGATTTGTATAAATAAAAGGAGGATTCCTCTCATTCTACACACATTAAAGTCATTTGCCATTCCTTTCAAGAAGAAGGTTTGCTGCTCAGAAGGAGGATTACAGTTGCTCATAAGTTTTCAGTACTTCAGTGCTGAATTATATTTTTTGTACTCTGCCAAACTTGGCTGATTCTCAAGTGCTAGTTTTGCACTATTGCACCTGATCTATAAGATTTTGCTAGGTTTTTCTCCCTCGAGTAGGAGGGTTTTCCCAAGATAAATTATTGTGTCTTTTGTTCTTTGTTATGTTTTTCTGCTTTGCATATCTGATCTAAAAAAAAATTCAACATATTTCAATAGATATTTTTAACCTATTAACTAGAAAAAAGACCTAAATATTGATATTTTGTTCTTTTCACTAGTTTTATACAGCATAGGAAGGAGAAAGGTAAACACAAAAGAAATATTGAGAATGAACAAAGGAACAAATGCAAACAAAATAGTCTCTTTTGTTACTTGAACGCCTAACTACACAACATATGAAATACACTATGTTGTTTGGTCAACATAACAATCTCAAGCCAATTGCCACAAACAAGTGTTTTTTTATTTTAATAGGTTATTTTGTTTTAAGTGCTCAAGATTTGACTATAGTCGACCACATTCCAAAATAGATACAAGGATATTAACCATTTATCTATCATTGTCATTCATAATCTAAACTCATGAAACAAACTCCATGTGAAACTAGTTTGAATGAAATTGAACTCATGAGTCTCTAAATTATGATTGCAAATTAAAATTAAAAATGTCTTATAACTCATTGAGCATTTCATAAAAAAATAAAAAATAAAAAATAAAAAATAAAACTATTTCTTCTATATAATAAATTTTAATATAAACACATTTAATTTATTAGACACAAACTATCAATTTATAAATTACTTGAATTTAATTTATTTAGATTCAAGGACATATTATTCAATACATGTTTTCAAACTTTTTGTTTGGCCATAAAGATTGCATAATTACAATGACAACTAGTTTTAGCTTCATCATCAACCAACTCTCCTTCAAAGTTGACCTAAGTTCACCTTTGCAAAGACATGTAGATATGATATAGTAGATTCTAAGTGCTAGAACACATGTTTGGATAGAAAATGGGTGTGGTTAGAAGTATACAAGTACATACAATCAAGTGAAAGCCTATTTGTGTCATTCTTGGCATGGGAACCAATACCTATCCAAGGAAGAATGGCATACTTGTGTCAGCTCATAAAATAAAATAAAACATATAAGAGAGCAAGGGGAAATAGATATACAAGTTGTCTTTAGAGAGAAGAGGAAGGTCATAAAAGCCACTTGCATCTCCATCTCATAGTGTCATCCCTAATGTTGTAGTAGAGAGACACCCATTTTTTAGCATGAATGGAATTTTTTGCTAATGTGATAAGAACAAGGTGACCATTAGAGAGGGCATTTCAAAATAATGTTGGGGAAACTATTGATCAAAGCACTACAAGATGTCTCTATGCAAATTTTTTCTCCTTCAATGTTGTTTGATTAGTATATTGACAACACATGATGAGAAAATCAAATGATGTTCCAAAAGGATACACGGGCCCAAGGTATAAGAAGGTGCATTACACCTTATTGTCAAATGAGTGAAAGAACATATAAAATTCTTTGATTCTGATTAGACATTGATGCAGGAGCATCTGGGCGAATGCGCAATCCTGCATCAACCAAAAAAAAATGGATTCAGGTGTTCGATCAGGTTTCATGGAAAACATTCTTACAGGTAGAATTTACACTCCATCCAGTTGGTTTTTAGCTCTAATGTACTTTGTTCTAGTTGCAACATACAATTTCTTCTCTATCTTCGCTTGACCAGATTTGAGAGACATTCAAAGTAAATACATATATATACTCTTGAAATAAAGTGTTAGAGAAAGGAAGGAGGAGTCTTCGTAGAATAATATTTATATGCCTTGTTCCTACATCATTTTGGAAAGATTTGTGTTGTCTTTGTGTTATGGTGGAATGGAATCAGAACTCCAATACCTCTTGATAAGGTTTTAAAATCTGCACAAAACAAACGAATTGTGAAAGGTGTGGCAACCCATTGAATGATGTTCAAATTTGGCATTATGATGCCTCATAATGGAGGCAATTTAAAGTTGTTATTGTAACGTTTCTTGGAAGTTATGTTTTTGCTGTCTTCAATCTAAATTAAAAAGTGCCAGCTTCGAAGGAGAAGGCGTGGAAAATAGAAGGTGAGTGGTCGCCCATTTTTCACCACCATCTTTAAAAGGAAAGAAGACTTTATCTGCAGAGAGGGGGGGAGAAGGGGCGCGGCTAGAGAAGATAAGGGGCACGTAGGAGAGAAGATTACATGGAAGCCCTCCCTTTTATCACCCCATGAATGTGCATATGTTGAAAAACAATGTGAAGATTTGAAGCGATGCTATAAGGGAACGCGCAGAAGGCTGCAATCAAGTAATGCATTCGCATTTTAATGCATATGATAATCCTGGCAGATGGGAGTAGTTAGAGGCACGTAGGCATAAAGGATGTCAGCGCAAAGACAACCAAGTTTAAACTAGCGCAGATTCAAGTGCAAGAAATGATCAGGAAAAAGGCCGATGAGACTAGAAGGAGAGAGGCCGCACATATTAGAAGGAAAATTTTAAGAAGTTAAAATGCAATAAAAGGCTGTTAAAAGGCCGATGGGATTTAGAGAGGGGAATAGAGGAGAAATCATGTGGCAGGGGAAGAATCCATGACAGTTAGAATCGAAACAGCAGATAGAAAAGAATGATGGCGCGTAATGAAGTGTAGTCAATTGACATCAAATAAAGCACGAGCTAGTTTATGTGTATTCCAACTTGTCCCTTCTTACTCACAAAGATAATGAATAAAATGAAGGGTCAACAAAGTTGTGGTTGTAGATCCAAAACAAAATAGCTTGGATGTTTTTGTTGTTGCACAATCTTCACTTTTTGAGAAATTGAGTAGGCAAGATATTTTTAATGTGAGAGGTAGTGATGTTGCATGTGGTTCTTCTAGTCTACCTGCATCACTTAATTTTAATGATGATAATGTTGGTCTTAATGATGATCCATATGATGATGATTACTAACGATATTTTAATTTAGCAATTATTATCTGACATAATATTCAAGCTTGACAAATTCAAATCAAATTAGTACATTGTATTTCAAAATTTGAAATTTGTAATGTTTATGGTGGTTTTGTTTTTGATTAAATAAGCAACATTTATAGGGTGTTGTACCCTTTACACGGAAAACCCATAAGGCCAAAAGAAACCAGGGTGTCGATCCCTACGATAAGGACTAGGGATCGGTAGAAAAGACCAAACAACCACACACACAGACAGTTGACAGACAACTGTTGAACAAGAGACAAGGACTAGACGACCCCAAAACCTGAGGGGACTAATATGACTCCCTTAACCTTAGGCCGAGAAGAAGTGACATATTTGGGGAGTCCCTTCTTCTTCCTCTAAACAACAAACCAGGAAGACTCGGGTTTGAAGTCCACTGAGCAAGGCGAGAGGAGCGGATCGTTAGTAGCTACCTCAGACAAAGAGCCACCACGTAGCGAGGTAGTCGGCAGCGCAGTAGAGGAGTCAGGAGTAATCAAAGGACCAGTAGAGGTGTTCAACGAAGGTTAGGCAGACTCTGCCTGAACAACAATAGCAGTTCGAGGCACCAATGGTTCCATGGGAGGGATAGCCGGAAGAGGAGCCCGACAAGACACAGACTCCTTGGAAGAGTCAACCAAGGAAGGGACGTCCTCCCCAGAAGAACCATCCGAAGAGGGAGAACCCACCATGAGATGGTCCAAGAGAGCATCCTTCCATTAGGTAGTAGAGCCCTTGCGACGAGCATGAGCGCAACCAAAGGCCAAATGACGAATGAAGAAACATTTCTTGTATCAAAAAAGGGAGGCCCTCATAGTCCAGCAATTGCCTCCACAGTCTGTCCTCCACCAATAAAACCACATCACCATGGAGTGGTTTGGAGATGTCCAAATCAACTAAAATACGAGCCATCATAGTATGCCCAAGATTTTGAGTCGAAGAGTCCAGCTTCAAAAAGTGACCAATGGTGTTGCCAATAGCTTCATAACATGATTCCTCCCAAAACTAGAGAGGGATATTCGGCAGTCGGACCCACACTGGTCTGGTATTCAACGGCTCCGTGAGAGGATTGAAGGAGTGAGACCAAGGCCTAATGGACAACGAATGAACACCCCACATCCACCCCTTGTCCATCACATAGTCACGCTTCGCAGAGGAAGCAGAGGTTGCAATTAAGAACCCCCGACCGCTGGGATAGAGCTCAATATGCATAGAGACAATAGGCTTCCAAGAGACATAAACCCACTCATGGAGATTGGGAAGGGAGGGCCACAGCCACAGACCGTTAAACCTGCAGACAAATACCCTGTTTCAAATAAAAATTCTCATTTTCAACTATCTTAGATCCACATACCACAACAGGGGAAGCATGGGCATAGGGCAAAGGCCTAACCCTAGCCGAAGCAGGAAGAGACCGAGTACAATCCTTAGAAACAACATAAAAAAAAAACTTTTGATGGCAACTCGGGGCGGCCTGAAAGCCAGCAGTAGGGACACCACTAGAGACCAGCGACACCACAATAGTCGACACCACAACAAGCGACACCTCAGAGAAATGAGCAGAGGGGACAAAACGACTGACCACCCCGGCCTCGCCCAGCCGAGCCCTCTCAGCGACATCCTTCAAAATATCTATCCCGTTGAATGCAACACTACACCCGCCCAACACCAATGAAGCGGAAAAAATAGATTTTCCATTGCAGCCAGAAGTGAATGGAGGAGTAGCACCAGCCAAAGGGCCCCTGTCTAGACAAATCCGCTCAAAAATCTCTGCATTTGCCCGTTGCCCTACAACCCCCGTAAGTGCCCGTTGCTCGCCGCTCTCGCTCAGCGACATTTCAAAAACTTGTTCGGTTATCACTAGATGTTGATATGGTGGTTTTGTTAAACATATGCATCATATGTAGTATTTTAAACTTAATTCCTACTTTTAGGTTACAATTATGTATATATGTGTGATTTTTGCTATGTTTTTGTAAAGGCATACTCAAAATGTATCCAAAAAAAAATGTCACATTGATATATCATACCCATGTCCCTACATCAATACCCAATTCCAATTTGACAACTTGATTTGACTCATGAATAAGGAATTGCTTCCAAAATAATTGAAGTTGTTATCCAAATAGGAGGATGTGTGCTTAAAATAGGAGATTTTCTTGAAATTGTAATCAAGTGGAACATGGATTGAGGAATGAAACAAGAATAGTGAGTTATTTCATCAATCAATGGTGACAAGAAAACAAAGAAAGTGATACCACAAGATAAGCATTTAGTGGTAGAATTCTTTGAGGAACTTTTTACAAGGAAATGGATGGAGGAAAAGGCATATGATAGGATGAAATGGTAATGTTTGAAATACATCTTTATGGCCTTTGGATTTTCCAATACATTGGTGGAATGGATAATGAATGCAATGAATAGAGCCCTTTTTGGCATTGATCAATAGAAGTTCAATTGGATTCTATAAGAACTCACAGTGTCTAAAGGAGGGGGACCCTCTCTTAACCTATCTATTCATAATAATAGCTAAAGTCTTGGGCAAAACCTTGGCAACTAACAAGTCCGATAGAATAATCAATAGACTAAAAGCATTTCCCTTTGCAATCCCTCAATATATTTGCAATTTGTGGAGACTGTAATTCTTTTTAGTAAGTCAAAAGAAAGTGAGGTCAAGGGCTTCAAAAATCCCTTGAAACGTTACAAAATTGCGTTAGGGAAAAATCCATAAAACAGATATATTTAATCAATATTTCCAACCAAAGATATCAAATAATGATAGAAATTCATTATTTTTAGATAGGCTCCCTCCTAATTAAGTATCTAGGGATACCTTTGTTCATTAGGGTAGGAAGTGAAAATATCTAAAAAGAGATCATTAAGAAGGCAAATGCAAGGCTAACAACATGGAATACAAAATGGTTGAGCTTGAATGGGTGTTTAACTCTCATCAACGTAGTTCTCCAAGTAACTTCAACTTACATTTTTTGATCCTCTAAGCCTCAAAAGGAATCATAGTTTTTTTTTTTAAATTGAGTAATATCTCTCTGCTAAAATGGATCAAGGTGTGTAAATCAAGAAAAGTTGGACGCGCCAAAATTAGAGATCTCACAATAAGTATAATAATAAGGTTTTGGGAGAAAAATTGTCATGGCCACTTACGAAGAATGTCAACTAACATGGACTACAATTTTACAAAGGAAATCCTTGGATTTTGAAGAACCAAAGAGAATCTACATTACACAATAACTCCCAATATGATCACATATTTGGAACTTAATCATGTTATCAAGGAATCTTGTTTGTGATACCTAACCTAACAATTAGATAATGGTAGAAAAGAAAATGCTAGACAGATCATGGAAAGGACACCAAGGTCTTGAAGACTATCTTAACCTTGCTAAAGCAAGAACACATCTTCAATTAGTATGGTGACAAAGTTTGTAGCTATTAGTATGAGATTTAGGTGAATGGCTCAAGAGTTGATATAGGAAAACTTTTGAATCTAATGTCCTTTTCATTATCAAGATAGGGCTTTACCAATGAACATACTCAACTTCCCATCCAAGGATGAGAAGATAACCTAATGGAAACAACATAGGTAGATATACAATGGGGATGGGATAAGTGAAAATTGAAGAGGAAATGCAAAAGGCATTTGACCTGCAAAAATAATATGGAAGAAAAAATATCCCAAATGCTAACTCCTTCATGGATTGACCAACCAAAATAAACATTTCACCCAAGTTAGAATGCAAAAGATCAGTATGTAAAGACTTTCACACTATATTATATACAATCATGAGGTGATCTTAGTTGATTGTCTTTTACTACCACTCTTAGTTTACAAGAATATTTAGGAAAATTTATTGACCAAGTTGGGCCTACCATGGACTTTCTTAAAGATAAATAAGGAGACTCACAATCTTCAATAAAAGGGCATAAATAATTTGGGACTTCTTTGGAAATCTTCTTTGGCAAGCATTATTTGGAATATAAACTGCATAATTTTCTAGGAAGAAGCCTTGTCTTAGGAAAAAGGATAAATAAAAGAGAAAGTGGCAATCTCTGCAAATGATTCATCTAAGGTATATGAAGAAATGATAAATTGCTATTAGAAAAATGCCCAATGGTGGTATTCCCACCTACTAAGGGGATCAATGATAAACATGAAACGATAAAGTTACAAAACTCTCACCCCTAGAATTTATCAAATTGAACTTCAATGGTGTATCTTGTCATAGTCTTTTACTACCACTCTTAGTTTACAAGAATATTTAGGAAAATTTATTGACCAAGTTGGGCCTACCATGGACTTTCTTAAAGATAAATAAGGAGACTCACAATCTTCAATAAAAGGGCATAAATAATTTGGGACTTCTTTGGAAATCTTCTTTGGCAAGCATTATTTGGAATATAAACTGCATAATTTTCTAGGAAGAAGCCTTGTCTTAGGAAAAAGGATAAATAAAAGAGAAAGTGGCAATCTCTGCAAATGATTCATCTAAGGTATATGAAGAAATGATAAATTGCTATTAGAAAAATGCCCAATGGTGGTATTCCCACCTACTAAGGGGATCAATGATAAACATGAAACGATAAAGTTACAAAACTCTCACCCCTAGAATTTATCAAATTGAACTTCAATGGTGTATCTTGTCACAAGCCTAGTATAATTGGTGTAGGATGTCTTCTTTGGTACCAAAATGGAATAGTTATGGGAAGAGGCTTTTTTCTATATCCCTAACTACACAAGTAACAAGGTTGAGGCCCTAGATTTGCTAAACAAGTAAAATTGGCAGTTTATAATGGAGTAAATAAAATCATAATAAAAGGGGTTTGATTATCTTAATGAAATAAGAAAGGACAAAAACCCCAGGAAAATGATCAAATTGATCTTGGGCGAAGCAAGAGCATTTAATAGAAGATTTGAGGAAATGACCTTTCAACATTGTTATAGACAATGTCCTTGACATTTGTACTTATCGACAAATGTAGTGATAGATCAAGAACCACTAATGTCATTGTTGATAAAACATAACTTAGCTGTAGAAAATTAATACATAAATTTTCCAAAAAACAAGATCAAAAGGAAACCAAAAAAGTGGGAAAGTAAAACGAAAAAAGAAAAAAAATGATAAAATTTATTAATCATACATTGGAAGCCCTAATTTGTATGTCTCATAATATGTGTAGTGTGGTGGTACACGTTGTCAATACCAAAAGATATTAAATTTAATGATTTTTCATTAACATTTAATGATTCCAAATGTCTACAGCTAAATTTACAAAGGAGGATGAATTGAAAATATTATAATTCAATTTGGATAGGAATTGTGTTGTGAACGAAGGCATAATTTGTAGCTTAATAAGTGTTAAGAGTGAGTAAAATGACAAGTGGATCTCTAAGATTCCCCTCCTAACAAATTTCACAATGATACTTGAAGAGGATTTTATGAGTCGATCACCTTGACACTATGATAATGATTAGGGGATTCTAGATGAAGGCTATGTAGGGTAAAGAGAACTAGGGCCTTGATAAAAGCCAACTTCCAACATAGACTCGCAATGATTTAAAAAAATGAGGCCCTATAATAATCAATCCTCAACCAAATTTTACTAGGGGATAATGAATTTGATGTAAGGGAGGAATTAATGGTACTATAGGAAGATATACATATCATGAAAGGCCTTCCAATAATGCCACAAGAGGGACTGCTCAATGTTTCAAGTTCAACAACTTTCCCGATCTAGAAACAATATAAGGCACCAATGAAGCAAGTTGTTCGAGAGCTAGGAGTGTGCACACAAGTCTCAATAAAATACACAAATCAAATGTCTAACATGAAGCAATCAAAGGATGGGACCCCTAATCACACCTTTACAAGATTCCAAGATGATTTGAATGTTTTGCATTGGCCATGGTAAGGCCAGACTTGAGTGCTTTGACCTTCATCATTCCAAGCCAACATGAAGCATTTTTTAGGTTGTAATCTTGTAGTTCTAGTGGTCGTTCAAACTACTACAATATCATGCTTCTTTTGTTTTTGACGCATGTTGTATGTAGAAACCTCTGTTCTCACTGTTTCTTGAAACTGTCTGTTTTTGCATGTTTTGAACGTTTTTGATGTTTTTTGTGTTTTTTTGCATATACAGATAAAATGCGATTTTGAAAGAAAATCTAATAAATTCAAATAAAAGAATACTGAAGCTGATAACCCTTGAAATAGCTAACATACGATCATATTATTCTTTCCAGATGATTACAATAATAGATCTCTGACATGCAGACAAAGATTAAATAAAAATATCAGATCAAGAACTTGATTTGCAACAGCCTGGATAAAGTCTGAATGGTATGGCCATGAAAGATATCATCTTCTCCCTTCGCCAGATGTCATCAAATGCAACCAGAGGAATATGCGCCCCTGTTGGTGAAGAAAGACTGCCAAAAAGGAAGGCATTTAACCTTGCATGAAAGGTACGGCCTGCACTTGCAGGTACGACCCTGTAGCAGCAAATGTACGGCCCCAACAGCAGCAAGAAATTTGTACGACTTTTATTAAATGTGTCTGGATCTTGGAAAATGGGTGCCTTGAGATGAGAACCCCTTTCCGGATGAATACCAACCAAAAACCCTGAAGATGCTATCTCTGTTGAAGTACTGTGATAACCTCTGAATGAAGCTACCTCTCTGAAAACAATAAATCGGCTGATATTTCACAGCCTCTAAACTGTAGACACTGAAGATGGCACGTTCTCCAATGCATGATGAAAACTGGAACCCTTGGCTCTGTTCTTAGAAGAATACTTGATCAAAATTCGATTTCATAACATAATGAGCTCTTTTTCCAATGAAACCCTTATATCCTTCAAAAAGTTGACTTTTCTCAAAGAGGCATCATTTAAATAAAGTTCAAACTTTTCTTTTAATTTTTCAATAGTCTCGAATGCACTTTTAATTATAAATTATAATTGAAAAGTGGCCCCTCTTCAATGTTGGTCGACCCCTTCAAGAAATCACTTAAGTTATAATATTAAATAATATTATAACTTTATAATATAAGCTTCAAATAA
>VDFB02214493.1:0-20925 GCA_007258455.2 Sequoia sempervirens
TGGAACGCCTGCGCGGGCAGGAGCATGACGACGCCGAACCAAAACTGGTTCTTCTTTTGAGCCGCCGATGCTCCCCGCCGAAGTGCACAGGCTTTTGCCTTAGAAGAGGGACCGCCGCATTGCCGACGACGCCATCCGGAGGGGGACGGGTACCTACTTGCGCGGGCCGGAACATGACAGCAAGGAGCTTCCGTTCACAGGTACCTGGGAGGAACATCCCGTATGGAACGCTTTACCCGAAAGACCCGGAGCAGCCCATGCTCGCGGCAGTCATGTCGTGAGAGAATACGCCGGGCACGCGACCGAGTAAGGTCACTAAAGGACATCCATTTCCCAGGTATATGCCCCCTACGCACTTTTTGTGGCGCGCACCGCACGGACAAATCCTGCCTCGGCCAGCATAAGTAAATCCCCCTCGGAGCAGGGCCTTGGGCACAAATCATCCACAAAGAGTGTGGCTCAACGGACATAGAACGCCTACACGGGCCGGACCATGGTGACGCGCAGCCTCGCAAGGGACGTTTACACGTACCCAAAGCGGGGTCTCCGAGCCTGCAATGACCCCCCGACCGACGTGAACAGGCTCTTGCCTCGAAGAGAGACCGCCACATTCTCGGGGACGGAGTTCAATTGCAACGATGCAACGTGCCAAAGATGAAAAACCAATGGCACAAATGCTGGCTACGTGCACTTTCGGACCAACGCATCATTCGAAGACAACCGCCAGACATCGAAAATGTCGCGCAACTTTACGACACACGTGCTTGGCGAATGCCAACCGAATACAAAGGCGAGGGCCCCCCGACTGCACCCTAGAGAGCACAGTGGAGGAGCTCGTTCCCAACTATTGTTTCGCAAATACCATCAAGGAACCGGCACAAGCGCACACAATCGTCCTCAAGAGAGGAGAATTCCGGTGATAGGTCTAAATCCAAAAGCTCCGAAGATTGCCTCCAGGAACAATCGAGAATAAGACCGATTACATGTTGTCAAGTCTGTTACTGGGCGGACATGACTTGTGTGTAGGAAACCGGGGAGCCGTCTCAGTGGCCCGAGGCCAAAGCTACGACTGACTCGAATTGCCCAAACACATCATCATGCCACTCTTCGCAGAGAGAACATCGCGCCGCTTTCAAACCGTTCAAAGACTGCAAGAGAGCCACCAAGCATTGCAATCGGCTGTCGTAGGCAGAGTGCGCGATTCGGAGACACTCCAAGAGCTAAAAGAGGGCTCCCAACAATCCAATTGGAGTCCCGGCATGGACAAGTTTGGAGCCGACTACCAGTGCCGACCCCTTTCCGCCGATGCGTCCAATGTCGAGACCCCCTCGGAAAATGTAGAAGAGCACCCTACCGTATAGCAATCAGGTGTCCTTGTGACAGTGAGGATGGGATTTCAAGTGGGACGGCAGGGATGTTATGGTTTTTCGAGCGAGAGCAAATCGAAATGGGGTAGCTCTTTGAAATGATTGGGGCGAAGGGGCGGTGGAACCGGGCATTTTAGTAGAGCGTTGTGCAGTTGGTAAGGAGAAGTGGGAGCAGGAAAATTTCTGATGGGGAGAAAGATGGAGCGCACACCCCTAAGCAACCAGAGAGTTAAACAGAGGCTCGCACGGAATCTCTTTCCTGACGCCGATTTGGACGAGTCCGGATGGGCTACCAGTGCCTATCACTTCCCGAGATGCATCCAAACCATACCACCATTCCGAGACGCCAAGAGAGCCCACACATTTAACAGTCGGGTGCATGTAAAACAATCCCAAAGGCTAAACAGGGCTCTTCTACTACAGAACACGACATATGGACGAATAGAAAAGGCTACCAGTGACAATCCGTTTCCCGCAAATGCGTCCAATGTCGAGACCCATACGAGAGCCCACTGCATAGCAATCGGGTGTCCTTGGTGGGAAGGAGAGTGGTATTGAATTTGGTGATTTGAAACGATTTTGGGGATGCAGCCGATTGTCTTAATAGAGGGTTGTGTCATTGGTAGGGCGCAAAAAGGACCAGGAAAATTTGTGAAGGCGAGAGAATGGAGCAAAACCATCATAAGCGACCCAAGAGTTAAAGAGAGGGCACCCACGAAATCTCATTCCTGAAGCCAATTTGGACGAGTCTGGATCGACTACCAGTGCCGATCACTTCCCGAGATGCGTCCAAACCATACCCCCGTTGCGAGACGCCAAGAGAGCCTACCATTTAACAGTCGGGTGCATATAAACAATCCCAAAGGCTAAACAGGGGCTCGCCTACTATAGAAACCCGACATATGGACGAATTGAATAGGCTACCAGTGCCGATCCGTCTCCGCATGCGCCCAATGTCAGAGACCGCGAGAGCCCACTGCATAGCAATCGGGTGTCCTTGGTGGGAAGGAGAGTGGGATCTTGAATTTGAGTGATAGTAACAATTTAAATGGATTTTTCGGGGAGGAGCGACGGTTTTGAAGTACACAGCGTTGTGGGGTTGGTAGGGGCGCAAGGAGAGTGAATTGCGATGTGGAGAAAAAGGACACCCTCCTAAACGACTTAAAGAGTTAAACATGGGAGCCCCAAAGGGAATCTCTTAAGTTGAAGCCAATTTGGACGAGTCTGGATCGACTACCGAAGTGCCGATCATTTCCAGGAACGCGTCCAAACCATACATCCGTTCCGAGACGCCAAGAGAGCCTACACATTTCACACTCGGGTGCGTACAAAACAATCCCAACGGCTAAACAGGGGCTCGCCTACTATGGAACACGACATATGGACGAACTGAAAAGGCTACCAGTGCCAATCCGTTTCCTGCAAATGCGTCCAATGTCGAGACCCATACGAGAGCCCACTGCATAGCAATCGGGTGTCCTTGGTGGGAAGGAGAGTGAAATCTTGAATTTGGTGAATAGTAACAATTTGAAACCACCATTTTGGGGATGGAACCGATTGTCTTAATAGAGGGTTGTGTAGTTGGTTGGTAGGGCGCAAAAAGGACCAGGAAAATTTGCGAAGGCGAGAGAATGGAGCAAAACCATCATAAGGGACCCGAGAGTCAAACAGAGGGCACCCACGGAATCTCGTTCCTGAAGACGATTTGGACGAGTCTGGATCGACTACCAGTGCCGATCACTTACCGAGATGCGTCCAAACCATACCCCATTGCGAGAAGCCAAGAGAGCCCAACATTTATGAGTCGGGTGCATATAAAACAATCCCAAAGGCTAAGCGAGGGGCTCGCCTACTATAGAACCCGACATATGGACGAATTGAAAAAGGCTACCGGTGCGATCCGTCACACGCAAATGCATGTCCGAGACCCGCGAGAGCCCACTGCATAGCAATCGGGTGTCCTTGGTGGGAAGGAGAGTGGGTTCTTGAATTTGGTGATGGGTAACAATTTAAAATGGATTTTCGGGAGGAGCCGAGGGTTTTAGTAGAAAGTTGTGGGGTTGGTAGGGTGCAAGAAGGAGCGGGAAAATTTGTGATATGGAGAAAAAGGATCGCACCCTCCTGAACGACCCAAGAGTTAAACATGGGGGCCCCAAAGAATCTCTTTGTTGAAGCCGATTTGGACGAGTCTGGATTAAACTACCGGTGCGATCGCGAACTGGCGTCCAAACCATACATCCGTTCGAAGACGCCAAGAGAGCCTACACGTTAACAGTCGGGTGCATATAAGAAAGCAATCCCCAAAAGGCTAAACAGGGGCTCGCCTACTATAGAACGACATATGGACGAATAGAATAGGCTACGGTGCGAAATCCGTTCCTCCTGCAAATGCGTCAATGTCGGGAACCCTTACGAGAGCCTTGCACTTAACCAATCGAAGTGTCATGGTGGGAAGAGGGAGGCCCGGGTTCTTAATTTGGTGATGAGTAACAATTTAAAATGGATTTTTGAGGGGAGAGCCGAGGGTTTTAGTAGAAAGTTGTGGGGTTGGTAGGGTGCAGAAGGGCGGGAAAATTTGTGATGTGGGAAAAAGGATCGCACCCTCCTAAACGACCCAAGAAGTTAAACATGGGGCCCCAAAGAATCTCTGCTGTTGAAACCCGATTTGGACGAGTGGATCGACTACCAGAGCCGATCACTTCCCGAGACGCGTCCAAACCATACATCCGTTCCAAGACGCCAAGAGAGCCTACACATTTAACAGTCAGGTGCATACAAAACAATCCCAAAGGCTAAACAGGGGCTCGCCTACTATAGAACACGACATATGGACGAATAGAATAGGCTACCAGTGCCAATCCGTTCCTCCCTGCAAATGCGTCCAATGTCGAGACCCATACGAGAGCCCACTGCATAGCAATCAGGTGTCCTTGGTGGGAAGGAGACTGGGTTCTTGAATTTGGTGATGAGTAACAATTTAAAATGGATTTTCGGGAGGAGCCGAGGGTTTTAGAAGAAAGTTGTGGGGTTGGTAGGGTGCAAGAAGGAGCGGGAAAATTTGTGATGTGGAGAAAAAGGATCGCACCCTCTAAACGACCCAAAGTTAAACATGAGGCCCCAAGAATCTCTTTGTTTGAAGCCGATTTGGACAGCGAGTCCGGATCGACTACCAGTGCCGATCGCTACCGAGACGTCCAAACCATACATCCGTTCCGAGACGCCAAGAGCCTACACATTTAACAGTCGGGTGCATACAAAACAATCGCAAAGGCTAAACAGGGGCTCGCCTACTATAGAACACGACATATGGACGAATAGAATAGGCTACCAGTGCCAATCCGTTCCTCCTGCAAATGCGTCCAATGTCGAGACCCATACGAGAGCCCACTGCATAGCAATCGGGTGTCCTTGGTGGGAAGGAGTGGGATCTTGAATTTGGTGAATAGTAACAATTTGAAAACATTTTAAGGATGGAGCCGATTGTCTGAATAGAGGGTTGTGTAGTTAGTTGGTAGGGCGCAAAAAGAACAGAAAACTTTGTGAAGGCGAGTGAATGGAGCAAGCCATCTTAAGGAGGACCCGAGAGTTAAGCGGGGGCACCCGGTCGTTCACGAAGACGATTTGGACGAGTGCGGATCGGCTACGGTGCCGATCACTTCCCGAGATGCGTCCAGGCTACTACCACCGTTGCGAGACGCCAAGAGAGCCCAGCATTTTTAGCAGTCGGGTGCATATAAAACAATCCCAAAGGCTAAACAGGGCTCGCCTACTATACACAACCCGGCTTGCCGGACGAATTGAAAAAGGCTACCGGTGCCGATCCGTCTCACGCAAATGCGCCCAATGTCGAGAGCCTTACGAGAGCCCACTGCATAGCAATCGGGTGTCCTTGGTGGGAAGGAGAGTGGGATCTTGAATTTGGTGATGAGTAACAATTTAAAATGGATTTTCGGGGAGGAGCCGAGGGCTTTAGTAGAAAGTTGTGGGGTTGGTAGGGAGCAAGCAAGGAGGAGCGGGAAAATTCGTGATGTGGAGAAAAAGGATCGCACCCTGCTAAACGACCCAGAGTTAAACATGGGGGCCCCGAAGAATCTCTTTGTTGAAGCCAGTTTGGACGAGTCTGGATCGACTACCAGTGCCGATCACTTCCCGAGACGCGTCCAAACCATACATCCATTCCGAGACGCCAAGAGAGCCTACACATTTAACAGTCGGGTGCATGCATATAAAACAATCCCAAAGGCTAAGCGGGGGCTCGCCTACTATAGAACACGACATATGGACGAATAGAATAGGCTACCAGTGCCAATCCGTTCCTCCCTGCAAATGCGTCCAATGTCGAGACCCATACGAGAGCCCACTGCATAGCAATCGGGTGTCCTTGGTGGGAAGGAGTGGGATCTTGAATTTGGTGAATAGTAACAATTTGAAACCATTTTAAGGATGGAGCCGATTGTCTGAATAGAGGGTTGTGTAGTTAGTTGGTAGGGCGCAAAAGGACCCGAAACTTTGTGAAGGCGAGTGAATGGAACAAACCATCTTAAGGGACCGAGAGTTAAGCGAGGGCACCCACGGAATCTCGTTCACGAAGACGATTTGGACGATGCGGATCGACTACCGGTGCCGATCACTTCGAGATGCGTCAAACCATACCCCCGTTGCGAGACGCCAGAGAGCCTACCATTTAACAGTCGGGTGCATACAAACAATCCCAAAGGCTAAACAGGGGCTCGCCTACTATAGAAACCCGACATATGGACGAATTGAATAGGCTACCAGTGCCAATCCGTTTACCGCAAATGCGTCCAGTGTCGAGACCCATACGAGAGCCCACTGCATAGCAATCGGGTGTCCTTGGTGGGAAAGCAAGCGGGAGATTGAATTTGCAGAAGATTAACAATTTAAAACCATTTTGGGGGATCGAGGCGATTGTCTTAATAGAGCGTTGTGTAGCTGGTAGGGTACAAGAACGGCCAGGAAAATTTGTGATGGGGACAGAATGGGGCGAACCATCATAAGAGACCTGAGAGTTAAACAGAGGGCACCACGGAATCTCTTTCCTGAAGACGATTTGGACGAGTCTGGATCGACTACCAGTGCCAATCACTTCGCGAGATGCGTCCAAACCATACACCGTTCCGAGAGACCCCAAGAGAGCCCACACATTTAACAGTCGGGTGCATATAAAACAACAATCCCAAAAGCTAAACAGGGGCTCGCCTACTATAGAACCTGACATACGGACCAATTGAAAAGGCTACCAGTGCCAATCCGTTTCCTGCAAATGCGTCCAATGTCGAGACCCATACGAGAGCCCACTGCATAGCAATCGGGTGTCCTTGGTGGGAAGGCAAGTGGGAGATTGAATTTGGTGATTTGAAACGATTTTGGGGATGGAGACGATTGTCTTATAGGGGACCGTTGAAAGTATATGCAAGGGTGCCGCAGCATAGCAATAGAGAGTCCGCAACTCATGCAGTACAAAGGATTCCTGTGCAGTGTCTCCGTCGAAGTCCCCTACTTAGACACGACATGGACGATTTCCGAACGGCTACCAGTGCCGCCCGTGTTCGCGAGTTTCGTCCGAAGCCGAGACCGTTCTAGGACGTCGAGGGAGACACTGCACAGCAATCTGGTGTACTGCATGCATTCGTCTCGGGCGACCTGCGCGCCCCTCAAGCGTGACCGCGATGCTACTCGATTAAAACCGACCGCGCAATCCTTCATCCGTTCGAGCAGCATCGCGGTCATGCTTGAGGGGCGCGCAGGGGGGGGCATGCCGAATGACACATGTCCCCCATATAAGCTATTTGTACGAATCCCAGGCATCGTTAGGATGACACCGAGAATCGTCCAAGGCCTCCCGATTTCCGACTTTTTTCCACAAGCAGTCGGCGCTCGAAAATTCGCCCAGACCACGGCCACCCGACCGCTAAACGGCGGCTCCCGAGTCATCCCCTACTTGGTCCCGGCAAACTTAGGGAAAGGCTACCAGTGCCCACCGCTCTTCCGAGCCGCATCAGCTACCGGGACCGTTGAGAGTATGCAAGGGAGCCGCCGCATAGCAATAGAGAGTCCGCGCCTCATGCAGTACAAGGGATTCCTGTGCAGTGTCTCCGTCAAAGTCCCCTACTTGGACACGACATGGACGATTTCCGAACGGCTACCAGTGCCGCACGTGTTCGCGAGTTTCGTCCGAAGCCGAGACCGTTCTAGGACGTCGAAGGAGACACTGCACAGCAATCCGGTGTACTGCATGCATTCGTCTCGGGCGACCTGCGCGCCCCTCAAGCGTGACCGCGATGCTGCTCGCTTAAAACCGACCGGGCAATCCTTCATCCGTTCGAGCAGCATCGCGGTCACGCTTGAGGGGCGCGCAGGGGGGGCATGCCGAATGACACATGTCCCCCATATAAGCTATTTGTACGAATCCAGGCATCGGTAGGATGACACCGAGAATCGTCCAAGGCACCCGATTTCCGACTTTTTTCCACAAGCAGTCGGCGCTCGAAAATTCGCCCAGACCACGGCCACCCGACCGCTAAACGGCGGCTCCCGAGTCATCCCCTACTTGGTCCCGGCAAACTTAGGGAAAGGCTACGAGTGCCCCACCCCTCTTCCGAGCCGCATCCGCTACCGGGACCGTTGGGAGTATGCAGGGAGCCGCCGCATAGCAATAGAGAGTCCGCTACTCATGCAGTACAAGGGATTCCTGTGCAGTGTCTCCGTCGAAGTCCCCTACTTAGACACGACATGGACGATTTCCGAACGGCTACCAGTGCCGCCCGTGTTCGCGAGTTTCGTCAGAAGCCGAGACCGTTCTAGGACGTCGAGGGAGACACTGCACAGCAATCCGGTGTACTGCATGCATTCGTCTCGGGCGACCTGCGCGCCCCTCAAGCGTGACCGCGATGCTGCTCGATTAAAACCGACCGCGCAATCCTTCATCCGTTCGAGCAGCATCGCGGTCACGCGTGAGGGGCGCGCAGGGGGGGGCATGCCGAATGACACATGTCCCCCATATCAGCTATTTGTACGAATCCCAGGCATCGGTAGGATGACACCGAGAATCGTCCAAGGCCCCCGATTTCCGACTTTTTTCCACAAGCAGTCGCCGCTCGAAAATTCGCCCAGACCACGGCCACCCGACCGCTAAAACGCGGCTCCCGAGTCATCCCCTACTTGGTCCCGGCAAACTTAGGGAAAGGCTACCAGTGCCCCCCCCCTCTTCCGAGCCGCATCAGCTACCGGGACCGTTGGGAGTATGCAAGGGAGCCGCCGCATAGCAATAGAGAGTCCGCGCCTCATGCAGTACAAGGGATTCCTGTGCAGTGTCTCCGTCGAAGTCCCCTACTTAGACACGACATGGACAATTTCCGAACGGCTACCACTGCCGCCCGTGTTCGCGAGTTTCGTCCTAAGCCGAGTTCGTTCTAGGACGTCAGGGAGACCTTGCAGCAATCCGGTGTACTGCATGCATTCGTCTCGGGCGACCTGCAGGCCCTCAAGCGTGACCGCGATGCTGCCCCTGAATTAAAACCGACCGGGAAATCCTTCATCCATTCGAGCATCATCGCGTGCGCTTGAGGAAGACGCGGGGGCCATGCCGAATAACACATGTCCCCATATAAGCTATTTGTACGAATCCCAAGCATCGGTAGGATGACACCGAGAATCGTCAAGGCCCCCGATTTCCGACTTTTCCTGGCGGTCGCCGCTCGAAAATTCGCCCGGACCACGGCCACCCGACCGCTAAACGGCGGCTCGAGTCATCCCTGCCGAATTCCCCGGCAGAGCTTAGGAAAGGCTACCAGTGCCCACCCCTCTTCCAGGCCGCATTAGCTACCGGGACCGTTGGGGGTATGCAAGGGAGCCGCCACATAGCAATAGAGAGTCCGCGCCTCATGCAGTACAAGGGATTCCTGTGCAGTGTCTCTGTCGAAGTCCCCTACTTAGACACGACATGGACGATTTCCGAACGGCTACCAGTGCCGCCCGTGTTCGCGAGTTTCGTCGAAGCCGAGTCCGTTCTAGGACGTCGAGGGAGACACTGCACAACAATCCGGTGTACTGCATGCATTCGTCTCGGGCGACCTGCGCGCCCCTCAAGCGTGACCGCGATGCTGCTCGATTAAAACCGACCGGGCAATCCTTCATCCATTCGAGCAGCATCAAGGTCACGCTTGAGGGGAGCGCAGGGGGGGCCATGCCGAATAACACATGTCCCCCATATAAGCTATTTGTACGAATCCCAGGCATCGGTAGGATGACACCGGGAATCGTCCAAGGCCCCCGATTTCCGACTTTTTTCCACAAGCAGTCTGCGCTCGAAAATTCGCCCAGACCACGGCCACCCGACCGCTAAACGGCGGCTCGAGTCATCCCTGCGCCGGTCCCGGCAGAGCTTGGGGAAAGGCTACCAGTGCTTTACCCCTCTCTTCAGGCCGCATCGGCTACCGGGACCGTTGGGGTATGCAGGAGCCGCCGCCGCTATAGAGTCCGCGCCTCATGCGATTACAAAGGGATTCGTCGCGGTGTCTCCGTCGAAGTCCCCTACTTAGACACGACATGGACGATTTCCGGGCTGCGGTGCCGCCCGTGTTCGCGAGAGTTTCGTCCGAAGCCGAGTTCGTTCTGGGACGTCGAGGGAGACAACTGCACAGCAATCCGGTGTATGCTCCATGCATTCGTCTCAGGCGACTGCGCTTCCCTCAAGCGTGACCGCGTCTTTTGCTCGATTAAAACCGACCGGGCAATCCTTCATCCATTCGAGGCATCGCGGTCACGCTTGAGGGCGCATGAAGACCATGCCGAATAACACATGTCCCCCATATAAGCTATTTGTACGAATCCCAGGCATCGGTAGGATGACACCGAGAATCGTCCAAGGCCCCCGATTTCCAACTTTTTTCCACAAGCAGTCGGCGCTCGAAAATTCGCCCAAACCACGGCAACCCGACCGCTAAACGGCGGCTCCTGAGTCATCCCCTACTTGGTCCCGGCAAACTTAGGGAAAGGCTACCAGTGCCCCACCCCTCTTCCGAGCCGCATGCGCTGCCGGGACCGTTGGGAGTATGCAAGGGAGCCGCCGCATAGCAATAGAGAGTCCGCGCCTCATCACCGATTACGAGGATTCACGATGCGGTGTCTCCGTCGAAGTCCCTACTTAGACACGGCGGACGATTTCGAACGGCTACGGTGCCGCCATTCGCCGGTTTCATCCGAAACCGAGTCCGTTCTAGGACGTCGAGGGAGACACTGCACAGCAATCCGGTGTACTGCATGCATTCGTCTCGGGCGACCTGCGCGCCCCTCAAGCGTGACCGCGATGCTGCTCGATTAAAACCGACCGGGCAATCCTTCATACATTCGAGCATCGCGGTCACGCTTGAAAACGCGAAGGCTTATACCGAATGACACATGTCCCCCATATAAGCTATTTGTACAGATCGGGCATCGGTAGGATGACCGAGAATCGTCCAAGGCCCCCGATTTCCGACCTTTTTCCACAAGCAGTCGGCGCTCGAGAATTCGCCCAGACCACGGCCACCCGACCGCTAAACGGCGGCTCCCGAGTCATCCCCTACTTGGTCGCGGCAAACTTAGGGAAAGGCTACCAGTGCCCCACCCCTCTTCCGAGCCGCATGCGCTGCCGGGACCGTTGGGAGTATGCAAGGGAGCCGCCGCATAGCAATAGAGAGTCCGCGCCTCATGCAGTACAAGGGATTCCTGTGCAGTGTCTCCGTCGAAGTCCCCTACTTAGACACGACATGGACGATTTCCGAACGGCTACCAGTGCCGCCGGTGTTCGCGAGTTTCGTCCGAAGCCGAGACCGTTCTAGGACATCGAGGGAGACACTGCACAGCAATCCGGTGTACTGCATGCATTCGTCTAGGGCGACCTGCGCGCCCCTCAAGCGTGAACGCGATGCTGCTCGATTAAAACCGACCGCGCAATCATTCATCCGTTCTAGCAGCATCGCGGTCACGCTTAAGGGGCGCGCAGGGGGGGCATGCCGAATGACACATGTCCCCCATATAAGCTATTTGTACGAATCCCAGGCATCGGTAGGATGACACCGAGAATCGTCCAAGGCCCCGATTTCCGACTTTTTTCCACAAGCAGTCGGCGCTCGAAAATTCGCCCAGACAACGGCCACCCGACCGCTAAACGGCGGCTCCCGAGTCATCCTACTTGGTCCCGGCAAACGAGGAAAGGCTACCAGTGCCCCACCCCTCTTCCGAGCCGCGCTGCCAGGACCGTTAAGGTATGCAAAGGAGCCGCCACTGCCTCTATAATAGAGAGTCCGCGCCTCATGCAGTACAAGGGATTCCTGTGCAGTGTCTCCGTCGAAGTCCCCTACTTAGACACGACGTGGACGATTTCCGAACGGCCACCAGTGCCGCCCGTGTTCGCGAGTTTCGTCCGAAGCCGAGACCGTTCTAGGACGTCGAGGGAGACACTGCACAGCAATCCGGTGTACTGCATGCATTCGTCTAGGGCGACCTGCGCGCCCCTCAAGCGTGACCGCGATGCTGCTCGATTAAAACCGACCGCGCAATCCTTCATCCGTTCGAGCAAAATCGCGGTCACGCTTGAGGGCGCGCAGGGGGGGGCATGCCGAATGACACATGTCCCCATATAAAGCTGTTGTACAGATCCAGGGCATCGGTAGGATGACACCGAGAATCGATCCAAGGGCTAATTTCCGGCCTTTTCCACAAGCAGTCGGCGCTCGAAAATTCGCCCAGACCACGGCCACCCGACCGCTAAACGGTGGCTCCCGAGTCATCCCCTACTTGGTCGCGGCAAACTTAGGGAAAGGCTACCAGTGCCCCACCCCTCTTCCGAGCCACATCCGCTACCGGGACCGTTGGGAGTATGCAAGGGAGCCGCCGCATAGCAATAGAGAGTCCGCGCCTCATGCAGTACAAGGGATTCCTGTGCAGTGTCTCCGTCGAAGTCCCCTACTTAGACACGACATGGACGATTCCCGAGCGGCTACCAGTGCCGCCCGTGTTCGCGAGTTTCGTCCGAAGCCGAGTCCGTTCTAGGACGTCGAGGGAGACACTGCACAGCAATCCGGTGTACTGCATGCATTCGTCTCGGGCGACCTGCGCGCCCTCAAAAGCGTGACCACTGATGCTGCTCGATTAAAACCGACCGCGCAATCCTTCATCCGTTCGAGCAGCATCGCGGTCGCAGCGAAAGAAACGCGCAAGCGTATGCCAGATAACACATCCCCCATATAAACTATTTGTGCAGATCCGGGCATCCGGTAGGATGACACCGAGAAGTCGTCAAGGCCCCGATTTCCGACTTTTTCCACAAGCGGTCAGCGCTCGAAAATTCGCCCAGGCACGGCCACCCGAACGCTAAACGGCGGCTCCCGAGTCATCCCCTACTTGGTCCCGGCAAACTTAGGGAAAGGCTACCAGTGCCCCACCCCTCTTCCGAGCCGCATCCGCTACCGGGACCGTTGGGAGTATGCAAGGGAACCGCCGCATAGCAATAGAGAGTCCGCGCCTCATGCAGTACAAGGGATTCCTGTGCAGTGTCTCCGTCGAAGTCCCCTACTTAGACACGACGTGGACGATTTCCGAAAGGCTACCAGTGCCGCCCGTGTTCGCGAGTTTCGTCCGAAGCCGAGTCCGTTCTAGGACGTCAAGGGAGACACTGCACAGCAATCCGGTGTACTGCATGCATTCGTCTCGGGCGACCTGCGCGCCCCTCAAGCGTGACCGCGATGCTGCTCGATTAAAACCGACCGGGCAATCCTTCATACATTCGAGCAGCATCGCGGTCACGCTTGAGGGGCGCGCAGGGGGGGCCATGCCGAATGACACATGTCCCCCATATAAGCTATTTGTACGAATCCCAGGCATCGGCAGGATGACACCGAGAATCCAAGGCCCCAATTTCCGACTTTCCACAAGCAGTCGGCGCTCGAAAATTCTAGCCCCAGACCGGCCACCCGACCGCTAAACGGCGGCTCCCAGTCATCCCTACTTGGTCCCGGCAAGCTTAGGGAAAGGCTACCAGTGCCCCACCCCTCTTTCGAGCCGCATCCGCTACCAGGACCGTTGGTTGTATGCAAGGGAGCCGCCGCATAGCAATAGAGAGTCCGCGCCTCATGCAGTACAAGGGATTCCTGTGCAGTGTCTCCGTCGAAGTCCCCTACTTGGACACGGCATGGACGATTTCCGAACGGCTACGTGCCGCCCGTGTTCGCGAGTTTCGTCCGAAGCCGAGACCGTTCTAGGACGTCGAGGGAGACACTGCACAGCAATCGGTGTATTACTGCATGCATTCGTCTCGGGCGACCTGCGCGCCCCTCAAGCGTGACCGCGATGCTGCTCGATTAAAACCGACCGCGCAATCCTTCATCCGTTCGAGCAGCATCGCGGTCACGCTTGAGGGGCGCGCAGGGGGGGCATGCCGGATGACACATGTCCCCCATATAAGCTATTTGTACGAATCCCAGGCATCGGTAGGATGACACCGGGAATCGTCCAAGGCCCCCGATTTCCGACTTTTTTCCACAAGCAGTCGGCGCTCGAAAATTCGCCCAGACCACAGCCACCCGACCGCTAAACGGCGGCTCCCGAGTCATCCCCTACTTGGTCCCGGCAAACTTAGGGAAAGGCTACCAGTGCCCCACCCCTCTTCCGAGCCGCATGCGCTGCCGGGACCGTTGGGAGTATGCAAGGGAGCCGCCGCATAGCAATAGAGAGTCCGCGCCTCACGCAGTAGAAGGGACTCCTGTGCAGTGTCTCCGTCGAAGTCCCCTACTTAGACACGACATGGACGATTTCCGAACGGCTACCAGTGCCGCCCGTGTTCGCGAGTTTCGTCCGAAGCCGAGACCGTTCTAGGACGTCGAGGGAGACACTGCACAGCAATCGGTGTACTGCATGCATTCGTCTCGGGCGACCTGCGCGCCCACAAAACGTGACCGCGATTAACAACCGGTCGACCGACAGCGCAATCCTTCATCCGTTCGAGCAGCATCGCGGTCACGCTTGAGGGGCGCGCAGGGGGGGCATGCCGAATGACACATGTCCCCCATATAAGCTATTTGTACGAATCCCGGGCATCGGTAGGATGACACCGAGAATCGTCCAAGGCCCCCGATTTCTGACTTTTTTCCACAAGCAGTCGGCGCTCGAAAATTCGCCCAGACCACGGCCACCCGACCGCTAAACGGCGGCTCCCGAGTCATCCCCTGCTTGGTCGCGGCAAACTTAGGGAAAGGCTACCAGTGCCCCACCCCTCTTCCGAGCCGCATCCGCTACCGGGACCGTTGGGAGTATGCAAGGGAGCCGCCGCATAGCAATAGAGAGTCCGCGCCTCGTACATTTCAAAGTTTCATTGCAGTGTCTCCGTCGAAGTCCTACGCCAGGACGGTGACATGGACGATTTCGAACGGCTACCAGTGCCGCCCGTGTTCGCCCGGTTTCGTCGATGCCGAGACCTTTCTAGGACGTCGAGGGAGACAATGCACAACAATCCGGTGTACTGCATGCATTCGTCTCGGGCGACCTGTGCGCGCCTCAAGCGTGACCGCGATGCTGCTCGATTAAAACCGACCGGGCAATCCTTCATCTGTTCGAGCAGCATCGCGGTCACGCTTGAGGGGAACGCAGGGGGGGCCATGCTGAATGACACATGTCCCCCATATAAGCTATTTGTCTGAATCCCAGGCATCGGTAGGATGACACCGAGAATCGTCCAAGGCCCCCGATTTCTGACCTTTTTCCACAAGCAGTCGGCGCTCGAAAATTCGCCCAGACCACGGCCACCCGACCGTAAGCAGCGGCTCCGGAGTCATCCCCTGCTTGGTCGCGGCAAACTTAGGGAGAAGGCTACCCGGTGCCCCACCCTCTTCGAGCCGCATCACTTCACCGGGACCGTTGGGGAGTATGCAAAGGAGCCTCCGCACTCAACAATAGAGTCCGCGCCTCACGCGATTACAAGGGATTCCTGTGCGGCAGTGTCACCCGTCGAAGTCCCTACTTAGACACGGCATGGACGATTTCCGAACGGCTACCAGTGCCGCCCGTGTTCGCGAGTTTCGTCCGAAGCCGAGACCGTTCTAGGACGTCGAGGGAGACACTGCACAGCAATCCGGTGTACTGCATGCATTCGTCTAGGGCGGCCTGCGCGCCCCTCAAGCGTGACCGCGATGCTGCTCGATTAAAACCGACCGCGCAATCCTTCATCCGTTCGAGCAGCATCGCGGTCACGCTTGAGGGGCGCGCAGGGGGGGGCATGCCGAATGACACATGTCCCCCATATAAGCTATTTGTACGAATCCCAGGCATCGGTAGGATGACAAAGAGAATCGTCCAAGGCCCCCGATTTCCGACTTTTTTCCACAAGCGGTCGGCGCTCGAAAATTCGCCCAGACCACGGCCACCCGACCGCTAAACGGCGGCTCCCGAGTCATCCCCTACTTGGTCCCGGCAAACTTAGGGAAAGGCTACCAGTGCCCCACCCCTCTTCCGAGCCGCATGCGCTGCCGGGACCGTTGGGAGTATGCAAGGGAGCCGCCGCATAGCAATAGAGAGTCCGCGCCTCACGCTTACGATTACAAGGGATTCACGTAGATTGTCTCCGTCGAAGTCCCCTACTTAGACACGACATGGACGATTTCGAACGGCTACCAGTGCCGCCCGTGTTCGCGGGTTTCGTCCGAAGCCGGGTCCGTTCTAGGACGTCGAGGGAGACACTGCACAGCAATCCGGTGTACTGCATGCATTCGTCTAGGGCGACCTGCGCGCCCCTCAAGCGTGACCGCGATGCTGCTCGATTAAACCCGACCGCGCAATCCTTCATCCGTTCGAGCAGCATCGCGGTCACGCTTGAGGGGCGCGCAGGGGGGGGGCATGCCGAATGACACATGTCCCCAATATAAGCTATTTGTACGAATCCCAGGCATCGGTGGGATGACACCGAGAATCGTCCAAGGCCCCCGATTTCCGACTTTTTTCCACAAGCAGTCGGCGCTCGAAAATTCGCCCAGACCACGGCCACCCGACCGCTAAACGGCGGCTCCCGAGTCATCCCCTACTTGGTCCCGGCAAACTTAGGGAAAGGCTACCAGTGCCCCACCCCTCTTCCGAGCCGCATGCGCTGCCGGGACCGTTGGGAGTATGCAAGGGAGCCGCCGCATAGCAATAGAGAGTCCGCGCCTCATGCAGTACAAGGGATTCCTGTGCAGTGTCTCCGTCGAAGTCCCCTACTTAGGACGACATGGACGATTTCCGAACGGCTACCAGTGCCGCCCGTGTTCGCGAGTTTCGTCCGAAGCCGAGACCGTTCTAGGACGTCGAGGGAGACACTGCACAGCAATCCGGTGTACTGCATGCATTCGTCTCGGGCGACCTGCGCGCCCCTCAAACGTGACCGCGATGCTGCTCGATTAAAACCGACCGGGCAATCCTTCATCCATTCGAGCAGCATCGCGGTCACGCGCCTGAAAACCATCTCCAGATGACATGTCCCCATATAAGCTATTTGTACGAATCGGCATCAGTAGGATGACACCGAGAATCGTCCAGGGCCCCCGATTTCCGACTTTTCCACAAGCAGTCGGCGCTCGAAATTCGCCCAGACCACGGCCACCCGACCGCTAAACTGGCGGCTCCGGAGTCATCCCTACTTGGTCGCGGCAGAGCTTAGGGAAGGCTACCAGTGCCCCACCCCTCTTCGAGCCGCATCCGCTACCGGGACCGTTGGGAGTATGCAAGGGAGCCTCCGCATAACAATAGAGTCCGCGCCTCACGCAGTACAAAGGGGATTCCTGTGCGAGTATCTCCGTCGAAGTCCCCTACTTAGACACGACATGGACGATTTCCAGACGGCTACAGGAGTGCCGCCCATTGTTCATGAAGTTTCGTCCGAAGCCAGGACTTTCGTTCTAGGACGTCAGGGAGACACTGCACCAGCAATCCAGTGTACCAAATACGTCGTCTAGGGCGACCTGCGCGCCCCTCAAAGCGTGACCGCGATGCTGCTCGATTAAAACCGACCGCGCAATCCTTCATCCCGTTCGAGCAGCATCGCGGTCACGCTTGAGGAGCGCGCAAGGGCATGCCAGATTGACGCATGTCCCCATATAAGCTATTTGTACGAATCAGGCATCGGTAGGATGACACCGAGAATCGTCAAGGCCCCGATTTCCGACTTTTTTCCACAAGCAGTCGGCTCCGAAATTCGCCCAGACCACGGCCACCCGACCGCTAAAGCAGCGGCTCCGAGTCATCCCCTACTTGGTCCCGGCAGAGCTTAGGGAAGGCTACGGTGCCCCACCCTCTTCGAGCCGCATGCGCTGCCAGGACCGTTGGGAGTATGCAAGGGGCCGCCGCATAACTATAGAGAGTCCGCGCGCCTCACGCAGTACAAGGGATTCCTGTGCAGTGTCTCCGTCGAAGTCCCCTACTTAGACACGACATGGACGATTTCCGAACGGCTACCAGTGCCGCCCGTGTTCGCGAGTTTCGTCCGAAGCCGAGTCCGTTCTAGGACATCGAGGGAGACACTGCACACAGCAATCCGGTGTACTGCATGCATTCGTCTCGGGCGACCTGCGCGCCTCAAAGCGTGACCGCGATGCTGCTCGATTAAAACCGACCGCGCAATCCTTCATCCGTTCGAGCATCGCGGTGAGGTCACGCTTGAGGGGCGCGCAGGGGGCATGCCGGAATGACACATGTCCCCATATAAGCTATTTGTACGAATCCAGGCATCAGTAGGATGACACCGAGAATCGTCCAAGGCCCCCGATTTCCGACTTTTTTCCACAAGCAGTCGGCGCTCGAAAATTCGCCCAGACCACGGCCACGCGACCGCTAAACGGCGGCTCCCGAGTCATCCCCTACTTGGTCCCGGCAAACTTAGGAAAAGGCTACCAGTGCCCCACCCCTCTTCCGAGCCGCATCCGCTACCGGGAACGTTGGGAGTATGCAAGGGAGCCGCCGCATAGCAATAGAGAGTCCGCGCCTCATGCAGTACAAGGGATTCCTGTGCAGTGTCTCCGTCGAAGTCCCCTACTTAGACACGACATGGACGATTTTCGAACGGCTACCAGTGCCGCCCGTGTTCGCGAGGTTCGTCCGAAGCCGAGTCCGTTCTAGGGCGATCGAGGAGACGCACAACCAATCCGGTGTACTGCATGCATTCGTCTAGGGCGACCTGCGCGCCTCAAGCGTGACCGCATTGCCGCCGATTAAAACCGACCGGGCAATCCTTCATACATTCGGCGGCATGCGGTCGCGCTGAAACGCACTGAAAGATATGCCGGGCCACATGTCCCCATATAAGCTATTTGTACGAATCGGGCATCGGTAGGATGACACCGAGAATCGTCAAGGCCCCGATTTCCGACTTTTTCCACAAGCGGTCGGCGCTCGAAAGTCGCCGGACCAGCCACCCGACCGCTTTAAACGGCGGCTCGAGTCATCCCTACTTGAGTCGCGGCAGAGCTTAGGAAAAGGCTACCAGTACCCCCACCCTCTTTCGAGCGCATCGCTACGGGACCGTTGGGGTATGCAAGGGAGCCTCCGCTATAGCCAGAAGTCCGCGCCTCACGCCAGTACAAAGTTCCTGTGCAGTGTCTCCGTCGAAGTCCCCTACTTAAGACACGACGCGGACGATTCCGAACGGCTTCTAGTGCCGCCGTGTTCGCGAGTTTCGTCCGAAGCCGAGACCGTTCTAGGACGTCGAGGGGGCCACTCACAACAATCGGTGTACTGCATGCATTCGTCTAGGGCGACCTGCGCGCCCCTCAAGCGTGACCGCGATGCTGCTCGGTTAAAACCGACCGCGCAATCCTTCATCCGTTCGAGCAGCATCGCGGTCACGCTTGAGGGGCGCGCAGGGGGGGGCATGCCGAATGACACATGTCCCCCATATAAGCTATTTGTACGAATCCCAGGCATCAGTAGGATGACACCGAGAATCGTCCAAGGCCCACGATTTCCGACTTTTTTCCACAAGCAGTCGGCGCTCGAAAATTCGCCCAGACCACGGCCACCCGACCGCTAAACGGCGGCTCCCGAGTCATCCTACTTGGTCCCGGCAAACTTAGGGAAAGGCTACCAGTGCCCCACCCTCTTCGAGCCGCATGCGCTGCAGGACCGTTGGGAGTATGCAGGGAGCCGCGCATGGCAATAGAGTCCGCTTCATGCAGTACACAAAGGGATTCGCAATGCGATGTCTCCGTCGAAGTCCCCTACTTAGACACGACATGGACGATTTCCGAACGGCTACCAGTGCCGCCCGTGTTCGCGAGTTTCGTCCGAAGCCGAGTCCGTTCTAGGACGTCGAGGGAGACACTGCGCAGCAATCCGGTGTACTGCATGCATTCGTCTCGGGCGACCTGCGCGCCCCTCAAGCGTGACCGCGATGCTGCTCGATTAAAACCGACCGGGCAATCCTTCATACATTCGAGCAGCATCGCTGTCACGCTTGAGGGGCGCGCAGGGGGGGCCATGCCGAATGACACATGTCCCCCATATAAGCTATTTGTACGAATCCCAGGCATCGGTAGGATGACACCGAGAATCGTCCAAGGCCCCCAATTTCCGACTTTTTTCCACAAGCAGTCGGCGCTCGAAAATTCGCCCAGACCACGGCCACCCGACCGCTAAACGGCGGCTCCCGAGTCATCCCCTGCTTGGTCCCGGCAAACTTAGGGAAAGGCTACCAGTGCCCCACCCCTCTTCCGAGCCGCATCCGCTACCGGGACCGTTGGGAGTATGCAAGGGGGCCGCCGCATAGCAATAGAGAGTCCGCGCCTCATGCAGTACAAGGGATTCCTGTGCAGTGTCTTCGTCGAAGTCCCCTACTTAGACACGACATGGACGATTTCCGAACGGCTACCAGTGCCGCCCGTGTTCGCGAGTTTCGTCCGAAGCCGAGTCCGTTCTAGGACGTCGAGGAAGACACTGCACAGCAATCCGGTGTACTGCATGCATTCGTCTGGGGCGACCTGCGCGCCCCTCAAGCGTGACCGCGATGCTGCTCGATTAAAACCGACCGCGCAATCCTTCATCCGTTCGAGCAGCATCGCGGTCACGCTTGAGGGGCGCGCAGGGGGGGCATGCCGAATGACACATGTTCCCCATATAAGCTATTTGTACGAATCCCAGGCATCGGTAGGATGACACCGAGAATCGTCCAAGGCCCCCGATTTCCGACTTTTTCCACAAGCAGTCGGCGCTCGAAAATTCGCCCAGACCAAGGCCACCCGACCGCTAAACGGCGGCTCCCGAGTCATCCCCTACTTGGTCCCGGCAAACTTAGGGAAAGGCTACTAGTGCCCCACCCCTCTTCCGAGCCGCATCCGCTACCGGGACCGTTGGGAGTATGCAAGGGAGCCTCCGCATAACAATAGAGAGTCCGCCCCTCATGCAGTACAAGGGATTCCTGTGCAGTGTCTCCGTCGAAGTCCCCTACTTAGACACGACATGGACGATTTCCGAACGGCTACCAGTGCCGCCCGTGTTCGCGAGTTTCGTCCGAAGCCGAGACCGTTCTGGGACGTCGAGGGAG